>PVJO010017247.1:0-39753 GCA_004026905.1 Hystrix cristata | reverse complement strand
TCTTCCTCTTCCTCTTCCTCTTCTTCTTCTTCTTCTTCTTCTT
This sequence comes from Hystrix cristata, assembly GCA_004026905.1. Taxonomy (NCBI): domain Eukaryota; kingdom Metazoa; phylum Chordata; class Mammalia; order Rodentia; family Hystricidae; genus Hystrix; species Hystrix cristata. Next base: position 39,710 of record PVJO010017247.1, on the reverse strand, counting down.
CTTCTTCTTCTTCTTCTTCTTCTTCTTCTTCTTCTTCTTCTTCTTCTTTTCCTATAATGTGCTGTTTTTCTCACTAGCTTTGCAGTGTAACTTGAAGCCTGGGATTGTGATGCCCACCACCTTGCCCTTATTGCCCAGAATTGCATTTGCGATCCTTGGTCTCTTCTTGTTCTGTGTGAATTCTAGGATTGCTTTCTCTAGTTCTAGGAGGAATGCTATTGGTATTTTGACTGGGATTGCATTACATCTGCATAACAGTTTGGAAAGATGGCCATTTTGATAGTATTGGTTGTGTCTAACCAGGAACTGGGTATATGTTTACATTTCCTGATATCCTCTTCAATCTCCTTTTTCATGAGTACTAGAGTTTTCTTTGTGGAGGTATTTCACTTTTTTGGTTTGGTGAATGCCCAATATTTTATTTTTCTTGAATAAAGGTATTTTTCCCCTAATTTCTTTCTTGGTGAATTTGTTACTGTTGTAGAGGAACACTACTGATGTTTGAGTATTGATTTTGTGTCCTGCTATACTACTTAATTTGGTTATTAATTCAAGGAATCTTTTGGTGGAGTTTTGGGGGGTTTACTATGTAGAGAATCATGTCACCTGAAAATAATGTAATTTAAATTCTTGCTTTTCCATCCAGATCCCTTCTATTTATTTCTCTTGCCCAATTACTCTGGATAGTATTTTGAAAGCTGTATTGAACATGAATGGTACTATTGGGCATCTTTGTCTTGTTCCTCATTTTAGAGGGAAAGGTTTCAGCTCCTCTTCATTTAATATGATGTTCATCATTGTTTTGCATGGATGACTTTTATCAGGTTGAGATAAAGTCCTTATGTTCTTATTTTCTGCAGAATTTTTTTTTTATGAATGGATCTTGCATTTTGTCAAATGCTTTTTCTGCATTTATTGAGATAATCATGTGGTTTCTGCTTTTCCTGTATCTATATAGTTTACTACATGTATTGATTTGGGTATTTTGAAACACTCTGCATTCCTGGAATAAATTCTACTTGGTTATGACATATCTTTTTGATGATTTGTTGCATTCTGTTTGCCAGTATCTTACTGAGAATTTTTGTTTCTATGTAAAAGTGTCACCTTGGTTCACAAACTTGATTCTTGCCATAATACTGATTGCAAACTGAGTTGGATGAGAACCAAATCAGATACCTTTTAAGTCCATTAGTTCAAAGGTTTTGTTCTTTATTTCTTTGTTCATGTTTTGTCCAACTGATCTGTCCATTCATGACAGTGGAATACTGAGCTCCCTCATTAAAATTGCATTGGTTGTTTCTCTGATATGAGAAACCATAAATGTAAATAAGGACAAAGAGGTGTAATAGATATTATATAAAAGGAAGATGGTGTGCAGAGGAGAGGAGTACTAGAAAGAAAGAAGGGGAAAAGCAGAAAGGCAACAGAGGAAAGAGAGGGCAAAGGGAAAATATGGAAAATGATGAATGAACCTGCTGTAAATAGGGAGGGAGGGAGCAGAGGGGAGGGGCGGGGGAGAGGGGGGAGAACCAAGATGCATCATGTATAGGTACAGAATATGTAATGAATGTGACCAATGTATGTAGAATGTACCAATACATGTTCTTGGTTTAAAATAAAAATAAAAAAAAATGCATTGGTACTTACCTGATTTTTCATGTTCATTAGTGTTTGTTTTATGAAGTTGTGTGGGCCAAAATTTGTTCTCTATATATTTATAATTATTATCTCTGCCTTTTGAATTGTACCCTTAACCAATATGTAGTGATATTCTTTGTCTGTTTTGATCAGTCTTGGCTTGAAATGCACTTTGTCTGCAGTTAAGGTAGTTACTCTTGCTTTTATCTGGGTTCCAGTTGCATGGAATATTGCTTTCCATCCTTTGACTTTCAGTTGATGAATTTCTTTTGTGGTAAATGTGTTTCTTGTATACAGTGTATTGTTGGATCTTGTTTTTTGAGCAATTCTGCTAATCTATGTCTTTTGTTGATGACATGAGACCATTCACATGGATGATTAAAATTTACAGGTACAAACTAATCCCTGCTGTTATTTTCCTGCTGCTGGTTCTCTTCCTGTTCCTTCTACTTAATTGCTTACCCTCCCAATTCATTCTATTGGGCTTTTTGGCACTGTTAGATTCATTGTCTCTTTCTAGAATGTCCTTGGGAAATTATTAGAGTGCTGGTTTTGTGGACAGGAATTTCTTTAGGTGCTCTTTACCTTGGAAATATCTTATTTATCCATCAATTTTTAAAGATAATTTTGCAAGGTATGTCAATCTGGGTTGGAAGTTGTTTTCTTTTAGGAATTGATACACTTCACTACAAGCTCTCCTTGATGTTAGGGTTCGTGTTAAGAAGTCTTCTGTAATTCTGATGGGTTTTCCTTTATAGGTGTTTTGTTTCTTTTCTATAGCACCTTTTATATTCTATGTACATCACTTATCTGTATGTCAAGTTTTTACTCCGTGCTTGGAAACTTTTTGCTATTTCTCCAGTAAAGTTTTTTTTTTTTTTTTTTTACGCCCTTTTTGCTGTCTTTCATTAATTCCATTTGATCATTAATTCAAATTGATGTTAGATTAGTCAGCATCATCTAGTAGCTGCTGGAGCCATTTTTCATATTCCTTTGTTATTTTTAAGGCTTCTGTCATTAGCTGACCACCCAACACAACCCTTTCTTCTATATCTGACATTCTGTGGTCACATTGGTCAATTCTGCTGCCCATACTTTTAGTAAAATTTTAAATTTCCCGGATTTCTGTTTGGAATTTTTTTTATGAACTCCAATTTTTTTCTGTGCTGGGTATTTATGGTTTGCATATTTTTCTTTAGCTCCTCCAGTTTTATATGTGTATCTTCTCTAGACTCACTGATCATTTGTTTTGTTACAATCATTATCTCTGCTTTTAATGTACTGAACATCATATTGATCGCTTTAGTTACCTCCACTGTTACTGTTTCAGATATTTTGTCTGTTTGGCTTGTAATTTCTTCCACCCTGATGCCCTCTGGATTTGCTTTGGGAGAGTTGGGAGATTTGGGTGACACTTTTTTTCTCATTTTCTATTTGTTTGTTGTGGTGAGACTTGTAGACTGTTTATGTGGGTAGCTATATCCTTAGTATCAAGATTTCTTTATGTAAAGTCTACTTTTCAGAGATGACCTCCAGGCATAGTTAGTTATTGGCCTTTGGATCTGTCCAAGAATACAACTACCTCTGTTTATTTGGGGTGGGGGGTTGCAGCCTATTTGATCCAATGCCCAGTTCTTTGAGAATGGACTTCAGTATTGTTTATGACTCCTAGACAATGTGGATATTGGCAAAAACCAATTGATAACACCATGTATGTCACGTTGGCTAAAGTAGTAAATTCAGCAACAACAATAGCATCAAATAAAATACAAATTGGATACTGACAAAATTTAAGAATTAATAATGTACTGCACTTAATCATAGCAAGAATGTCTATATTTATAGTTTAAACTCTAAAACAAATCAAATATTGAAAGATGGTTATATCTACTCAATACTGCAATTTTACCTCCATTAACAATAGAAGAGTGTTCAACCATAGTACACTACAGTTATCTATCTACAGATTTATAAACGTTAATTGTCATACTAATAAGGATACAGATTGCAGGGAATAGGAGGATGAAAAAAGAATTTTAAAATTAAACAACTGAAAAACGGAAAGATTGTGATAAAATTTCAATAAAGGATCCTATTAAGGAGTAAAATAAAATTAATAGCATTAGATAACAGTATCAGAAAAAGACCAACAAGGAAAAGGACAAATAATGACTAGAGATTAAATTAGAGAAAAAAAAAATAAGGAAACAAATTCATAGAGAGATAGCAAGAACAGAAAAGGTAGCAAGAGAGAGAAACAAAGAAGGATCCAATCAAACAAAACAATCTTGTATTAAAAATGGAGAAACAAGAAAATGAGTGATAAACTCCAAACTTTGCCAAAACATTTTTTACCAAAGTAGGGGAAAATGAGAGAAGAAAAAGAAAAAAGAAGAAATTCCGACATATTTACAAATGAGCATTTTTGTTCCAGAATCCACAGTTTTTAATCAACAAGCGACATTCTTTTCTGATCCTCTTTACAGTCTATGAGTTTATGCAATGACCCCTCTGTTCAAGGGGTCCCCTGTCTGTAAATCCTGTGCAAGGCAACTATCCAAAGTGGGACACAGGCCTAGGGAGGGTTTGTGGCAATGGACTCTAGGTCAAAACTCAAGCAGAACTGTGGCACTTGGTGCAGATTCTGGAGGGCCCAGGACCAGTGTCAGATGACAGATGGAGTCTGTGGTGGCCATAAGACCAGCTCAAAATAACAGATGAAAGCTATGTAGGCCCATGGCAACCAGTGGATTCCCAGGTGTGCCTAAGACTAATGTGGGAAAATTCTGGTGTTCCCATATGTGGTACCAGGCATTGGGTGGAGATTCAACGGACCTGGGGCACTTAATAATTTGAGTAGGCCTCTAACCATTGCTGAGTGCCAGAAAAAGATTCTGGTGTGGCTGGGACTTGCCTGAAGTGCCAGTCAGAGACTGTGGATGTTCTGGGCCACTCAACTGAGACCCATATGATGACTGTTGAGGGGTGCAAGATTGAGTGTCTGGTATGCCCAGTGAAAGGATGGGGTGCCTGGCCCTGAGTCAGGGCACTGGAAGACCTGGGGCACCAGCCAGAAACTCATACAGGTCTGGGGTACCCAGTGGAGACCCAGCCTGCCCAGGACTAGCAGGGAATGTAAGATGGAGTCGATAGCAGGTCAAGAGATAGCACGGGGCTGTGAAAATTGGGTGGAGACTCAAGCAATCTCGAGGTGCCAGGCACAGATCATACAGGTCTGCAGTCAGTTTTGGGTGCCAGATGGGGATCCTGCTGGGTGTAGGACCGACTTGAGGCACCCACTGGCAGCGTGGGTGGGCCTGGGGCTTCTAGGAGGGATTCAAATGAGGCCAAGACTAATGCTGGTTGCCCGATTGTGATTCAGGCAGGCACAAGTTGCTGCGTAGATATAGCAGTCACTGTTCACTTGGTTATCCTTTCACTACCCGGAGTCAGGTGGTTGGGGAAAGAGGTTCCCCCACCCTTGATGATTGCTGGTAAAGTTGCACCAGGGTTGCAACTTTCTCTGCTTTTGGAAAGGGGATTATGAGGCACAAGGGCATGTATACTCCAAGTCTGTCCTGTGAGACTCATCTCTGCAATGCTTCTTGGCTGCCTCTGGCTCCCATCTCGGTTCTCAAAATGGCTGCTCTGGGAATGATTGATAGTGTGAACCATATGGATCAGTCCTGGTGGTACTACTTCCCCTCTTTTTAAATTACTATCTGGGTGTTTGATTTGATCTGCACTTATCTTTTCTCAAATTGATTTTCTGTATCAGGGAGTACGCCCCCCTCACCATTTCTAATTACCTGAGTTTTAGTTGATCTTCCCTGAGTATCTCCTATGTAACTCCTCTAATTAGCCATGCATGATCTCTTGGAGATCTTGTCAGATTTCAGAAGACCAGAATGACAACAGGAATGCACACAGTAATAGTTGGACTTAGGAAGTTTCAGCCAGAAACAAAACAAAACAAAACAAAAACTGTATTAGCACTGGGACTAGAGTTCATGTGTGTTACAGTCTGGCAGAAAATTTGTCTACATTTTACCCATGCCCTGAGATTCTGCAGAAGATGGAGATTAAGGCTGGTGGACTAATCAATCTGGTTGAGGAAATTTCAAGACATCCTAACATTCAGGCTGTGGCATGGGTACTGTTGGCGGGTTTTAACAAGGTTTATAGTCAGAATTGGTGGCAAAAGGCAGGTCAGAAAAATGTGAGGGCTTAAACTGTTTTTGTCCCAGAAGGAAACACATATAATACTGGGACCAAGGGAGAGTGGCAGCTAAATAGATTAGAACCATTAAAAAGAAACTAACGGTTGGGTAGTTATCTCAAGTGATAGAGCACTTGCCTAACAAGCACAAGGGCCTGAGTTCGATCCTCACCACCCTCCTCTCACCAAAAAGAAACTAAATACTTAGTATAGGGACAAGAAGAAAGATGCCTCCATGGTATCCCAGGAATCAGCAAAACTCAATCCATTCAAGCCTCTGGGGTACAAAAGTGTAAACCCTTTATTAGAGAAGATAGTTCCTGGGACCCTACTCAAGAAAGGCCTCTGTGGGAATTGCATCACTTGGATTAGTTTCTCCATGCTCTGCCATCCAGATACTCAAAGGTCGTTACAGTCATGCTTCAAGAGGACCGTCCACGGTTTCCACTGACAGTAGACATAAGCATCATCCAGGTGATGCTGTTTACAGTGGCATGTAAAATGCAAAAGTTGTGGGGTCAGGGAGACTTCCACCAAGATTTGGAAAGCATGGAAGACCAGGCAAGGAACCACTGAGGGAGCATTGGACAAAGCCATGGAAATGAAGCTAAAAGTGGAGACCCAAATATAAAAGATTTCAGAAATGTGGAATGTCTGCTGAGGAAAACTGTGGGCAGTCAATGAAGCCGGCCCAAAAGAGACACAGTATGGGCTGCAATTGACAAGGTCATAGAGGTGTGAGTACCCAAGTCATTTGGAACTCATATTTTACCATCATGTGCCTGGATTCCAGATAAGGAGAGACAGGACCTAGTATTTGCCCTGCTGGGTTTTGTTCTTGTTTTGGTTCAATTCTTTTCTATCCTCCTATCACACTCTTTGGAATGGGGATATTTAATCTGTGCCATTGTAAAGTGGGATTTTTGTAACTTGTTTTTGATTTTTAAAGAGGCTCACAACTAGGAGCTTTCCTCGGGTCTCAGAAGAGACTTGGGCGTGGGCTTTTGAAAAATGCTACAACTGTTGAGACTTTGGAGAAGAATTTATTACCTTTTTTGGTTTTAAGTATAAAAGCATTGTTTTATGTGGAATTAAGAAATTATTATTGTCTTTATGTGGATATTAAATATGGTTTAAGGATATGTGTTTGGGTGTGAAATTGACAAGGGTTGAAATGTGCAAGACAAGGTGGAATTTCAACTTGACTGGTATTGGGATCTGGATCAGGAATTGCTAGGGCACACTTCTAGGATTGTCTGTATGGATCATAGAGGTGTGGTCTTTAAGTCTGTGTCTGTCCCTTCTCCCTTCCACTCTGGCAATTTTCAGCCTGATCTGCTTCCTAGCTGCCACGAATTAGATGCAACGGCATCTAGGAGATCATTTGAAAGTACAAAGAAGGGTTTGTGTATTTTGAGTGGAAGCAAATAAAAACTGAGATTGTAGAAATTTTGAGTGAATCCAGCTGGGAAGATGTCAGTTTTATTATATTTATGTATTAGGCTCAGAATATTGTGTTATCTACCAAGAAAAAGGAAATCCAAATGCTAAAACAGACAAACAAACAACCCCCCCAAAAAAAAACACTCAGGAAGTTTGGGTTTTACTGAAATAATGAAGCCTGAGGATTTCACTTATTTGTTGAGGGAACCCTCACTCCCACAGAGCTCTGGGGATTCTGTTATTTGTACCTTTTGGCATAATTCTGCCATCATGATACTTATATTTTTCCAGCCCTTTTAATATGCCCATTCCACATCATGAGCATCAAAGTTTGATCTCAGTAAAATCCAACAGAACAACGACTTAACTGATCACAGACCTTAATGGAAACATTCCGGGGCAAACCACAGCTGAATCTTTTGCTTCACTTTCTGCATGATAAACATTGACTTTTCACTATATTGCACTAGACATGATCTTTTGGCTAATTTTCATTTGATCATGACAATTATAAATAATTTCTGTGTTCTCTCATTCCCTTTTTTTCCTCAGGAACAAAATATTTGAAAAAAAAATCAAGAAGAATGATGCATGACTTTAGTAAGGACCACAAATCTGCTGTCACTGGAATGATGTTTGGGCTATAGGCTAACATATTTCTTTATGCAGATTTCCTTTCTCTTCATCTTTTAACCACTATAATATATCTTTTTCCTACTCAGATAAATAGCTGTTGCCACAAAAATGGTGTATGTCTTCCAAGTGAATTAATTTCAATGAAGTTTTACTATTTATTTGTTTCCATAATAATGCATTGCACAGCAACAAGAAGACACTCTTTCCCACAGCCTCTGATTATTTTCCTTGATGTCTTTATAAAACAGTATTTTATAGTGGAAAATATTGCCTAGTAAAATGGAAAAAGAGTTATGGTCCAAAACTAGATATGTGAGAAGAATGGGTTTGTTTTTCTAAGTACATATATTGGGAAAATTGATCATAATGAAACCCAATTTCTCAATTTGCAAAATGAGAAAGTGATAGTTATTCTGATTGAATTTTATTGAGGATTAAATCATATAAATAATTTGTTTGTAACTTGTTCCATTCTTCGGGGGGTGCAGGGGATCCAACTCAGGGCCTTGTGCTTGCTAGACAAGAATTTATCACTGAGTTACATTCAAAATCCCCTTTCCATTCTTATAAGTCCAATTATGGATGAATGAAGAAGAATTTTTGAAGAAGCAGAATGACTCTGGAACAGAAATTTTATTTAAGTCTAAGGAAAAAACACTCTTGAAAATGTGAAGATTGGTCAAATGATTAAAAACAATCATAAAATAATATCTAGTATCAGTCACCTTATGAAAGACTGTTATTTTGTTTCAATTCAACATACTTACTATTCACACTATGGCACAAATATGTTATTTAGGTGAATATTATATGTTCATTCAAGCAGAAATCCCATATGAAATATTTATTCAGAATAGGCATGAACCTAAATCCATGCTTCTCACAGCCAAGTACAAGATCCTCTTCATCCTAAGGTGGTCAGATGCCTGGTCGATAATGCAGTTTCCTGAACTTTACATCCAACCTACTATTTATGCTTTATAGGTATGAAGCCTTGAAACAGACACCCTTTCAAGAGTCTCAGGTTACTTTTTTGCAAACTAAATGTTAGAGATCCACTGACCTGAGGAAATAACATGAACAGCTATGTAATTCAAATGTAGGCATCTATGAAATCTAGGTACAAACTGTAAAAAGTATGTCAAGTAAATTTGAAAGCTAGATTTTAGCACTTTATGAAGGAGAACATCATCCCTTTGATAATGACTATAAAAATTTAAATATTGTATTGTTTCTCTTACACGAAAAACTCAACTATATATAAAGAGCAAAATCACAGAGAGATGATGGGAAACCAGGCAATACACTTTGTGGAAAACAGAAGGGGACCTAGGAATGATGTGAGATGGGAAGGAGGGGAGAGAAAGATAAGTAAATAGGATGACGATGCTACACATACATGTATGATTACCCCAAGATGGATGTATTTGTCATATGTCAGAAACATATACTAATCATCAAAATAAAAATTGAATGGGGATATCCCAAATACAAACTCTAAAACTTGTTTTGTTTCATTACTTATATATTATTTTCACTCATAAACTCTATATCCTTTTAATGGGTAATTAAATGGACAGGATGGAAAATCTGCCACCATAGGTAAATTCGATGCCTGTGTTATTGTATGTACGTTGATTTTTAACCTCATGGTAGATAAACATATGGGTTATGAAATAATTTTAAGAAAACAAAAAAGAAATGAGATTTGTTTTGGTTTAAATATAGAAAATACAATGACTCTTTTTTAGACACTATCTCAAATAATAGCTGACTTACTATTCGTACAATTAAATACTAGGTAGAAAAAATTATTCCAAGGTGTATTATAAGAAAAAATATTGACTGTTTAAGAATGGAACAGGTGATTTATTGCATTGTTTTCACATTTGATTTATGTCTCTACAACTGTATTTTCACAAAGATAAGTTTTTCAATAAAATGAATTGAATTGTCAATAGAAGAATAAATGGTACATTCTTTTTTTAATACCATAAATCTACAGTTAGTAGAGAAGATGAATTGAAGTAAATGAAGAATAATTCCATTATTAAACAAACACCAATGTATTCATAGTTCTAAACAGTAGATCAATGTATACAATAGGAAATACTGGTGTGTTTTGCCTCTTCAGATGCAGGCATAAATCATTTCATTTAAATTTCCTGAGAATATCAAACATTTCTACTCCAAGCTTTACTTTCTGTATAAAACACAATCATATCTTTTAACTGGCCTCATTTTTACTTCAATTTATTGAAGTGAATAATTGTGATCATTTCTATTCTGTTACAATGTTTAATGTCATTATTTTGCACAGATATGCCTTTCATTACAAGACAAATATTATATGTGATTGATAATAAGAGAAAGACATTAATACAAAGTAACACTATGGCAAAAAAGGAACCAACTAGGTAGTGCTTCTTGTCAAAGATTCAAAAACCACCTGAATCAACAATTTACTATACATGCTTCCTAGATAATTTTAATTTAGATTTTAAGATCATGCTTTGAGAAACATATCTGATAGAAATAGAACAGCATTCAATGACAGGTGTAAACTCACTCATCATAAAAAATAAATGAATTCAGTCAGTATCAAACTCTATCCTATTATATACACATGAAGCGCTTGGAAGCAACAGGACAATATTTTTCCTAAAACAGTTTATAGACTACTTTTATCCCAACTGGGTTGGTCTATGTTACACTCACTTGCTATGGGTTCAAAATGGGTACAACATCCCAGTATCGTATTCATCCAACTCCTTTTCCACTCCAAAAGAAAAAAAAAAAAAACAAAACAAAACTATTCACTCTTTCATGAAACATCTTGATAAATGCTTCTATTATTAATGAGGTTACTTGCCTGATCTAGATTCTTACTGCACTTAAAATATCTTAACATTCCTGAGAATGACCATAATACATGCTATCTCATAATATGTCCTGAATATGTTCACCTAGGCAAGAATATTTTCCTTGTATCAACCTAAGTAAATGCTATCATATCTATAATTGCTCTACACATATGACAAGTGATAAAATGCTTGTCTATATTTTAAGAATATTACTTTAGAAAATACAATGCCACTAACTCCCCTGATTTGAACACACATATCCCACTGCCACTTTCTGAAACAGTTCTGGAAGTCCTCTTTCATGAATATCTTTAGTTGTACTGTCATGGCTGCCTGGATGTCCTGAATTAATTCAAAACATTTTTTTTCTTTTTTAATTTTTATTTTTTTAGTATGTGGTTGCAATACATAATGATTACATTCATTGTGGGGAATTAATACATGTACAAAACACATCTTCTATCTTTTTGTTTCTCCTCCCCTCCCACCTCTTCCCTCCATCTCTTGGTCCAATTCTCCCTGTTTCTTAGTATGTATCTTTTATTTTACTCTTTACTTTCTTTATATATTGGGTTTCTCACATAAGAGAAATCATACAGTATTTAAGCTTGTGTGCCTAATTTATTTCACTTAACATTACGGTCTCAAGGTGCATCCATTTCCCAACAATGACTCTAATGTATCTGTCTTTATAACATGGAAGTATTCCATAGTGTCTAAATAACACATTTTTTAAAATCTTTACATTAATTTCATTTTTTTGAACCAAGAAGATTTATTGGTAAATTTTAGATATACATAATGATCATATTCATCATAGTTAATTTGTTTCTCTGGTATGAGAAACCATAAGGGAATAATGATAAAATTTATAGTAGACATTTTGAAAAAGAAAGAAAATATTCAAATGGGAAGGAAACTAGGGAGGGAGGCGGGGTAAAGGAAGGAAGGAAAAAAGAAAAGAAAAGAAAAAGGGGAAAAAATGGAAAATGGAAATAAAGCCATTCTAAATAGGGAGGGGAAGAGGAGCTGAAGGAAGTGGTGGGGAAGGGGGAAAAAAACCCAAGATATGTCATTTACAGGGATAAATATCACATTTTCTTTTCTTTTATTCTCTTTTTACCTTTTTAAAATTTTATTTTTTTATTAGTACAATTTGTAGTACATAGTAATCACATTCACCACGGTGGGTTTGAACATGTACATAACACATTTTAATTCCTTTTTGACTCAGCTATTCTCTTCTAGGTGTCTTCCTGAAAGAGTTAAAGTCATCATACTAGTGATATATGCATACCCATGTTTATGTGCATACCCACAATTTATAACAGCCAAATCTTGAAAACAGCACATATGCCATCACACATGAATGAATAAAGAAAATGTGGTATTTCTATACAATGGGGTACTACCCTGCAATAAAGAAGGATAAACTTGAGGCATTTTTAGGTAAATGGATGCACCTTGAGACCATAATCTTATGTGAAATAAATCGGACATACCAGTTCAAATATTGCATTGTTTCTCTTATGTGAGAAAACCAAAATATAAATAAGAAGCAAAATGGATGATAGATGTTAGGGGGTGTTTTGTTTTGTTTTGTTTTCTTGGTGCTGGGCATTGAACTCAAGGCCTTGTGCTTATGAGGCAAGCACTCTAACCGCTGAGCTAAATCCCCAGCCCAGATGATAGATGTTAGGAAGTAGGAAGAAGTTGTTCAAATGGGAAGGGGAATGAAGGATAAGGTGAGGGGGAGGGAAGGAAGGGAAAAGAGGTTGAAAGAAAGAAAAAAAGGGAAAAATGGAAATAGAGTTATTGTAAATTGGGATGGGAAGAAGAGTTAGAGGGAAGGAAGGGGAAAGGGACAAAAAAGGATTAAAATGTGTTGTGTACATGTTTGAAATATTTACCATTAATGGTTGTTTTGACTTTGAGAAGAGTCAGAAGTTGCACAGTGCCAGATCTGCTGAAAAAGGTGAATGAGAACATACTGCAATGTTTTACGATCTGCCTTTCCATTGGATGGCACTCAGCAGCAGAGTCCATCACACTTTTAATTATGCCTCAAGTAAAGACTCTTGTAAATCACTGTAATAAATTTTTATTGAAATATTTACCATATAGTTCAATCATTCTTTGTACTTAGAAAATAAAAAGTAAGTAATGTGGATGAAGGGTGGCAGATAGTCTACTTTATTCTGTTCTACCAGTTGGCTTTTGTATTTCAACTCATCTTATTAGATATGGAATGAGAAATGTCTTCCTTATTTAAAACAACCTAACAGTAAAATGGGAAAGTTACAAATATATCTTCAAGAAGAATAGTCTCATCTTTATTATCACAGTGAAAGTCTATCACATGCCCTAAATTTTATTTTTGAAAAATCTTACATAATTTATCTTGTATCAATGACTATAGTTTGAAAAGCCCAAATGCCTTTAAGACCAAAAAATGTATAATAAACTTGGCCTTGTAAATTTTATACATCATTGTCTTTAGGCATTGCTGACTGTATGGGAGAGTCTTCATTTTTGCAACAATACCTATAGGTATTAGTCTTTTTAGACATTGTGAACTTATTTTTTAAAACTATGCATAAGATATTGAGTGTTAAAGTCTGGAGATTTAAAGTCTATAGCTTTAATATATCTTCAGGGGTTCAATGACTGAGCACAGAAGTGGTGGCTAACTTTAGCACTACTTTAATAAATGCTTGGAAAAGAAAATTACGATTCACAGTTGTGGAAGTTAGCTTAAAAGTAGCAATTGTACAAATTAGCATTAGAAAAATGACTTTTATTCCATGGGAGAATGACTAATATGGATAATCACAGGCATGATATCAAATGGAATTGAGTTCAGCATAGTTTAGTAAGAAATGTAAGCGCACATTGTATTCTACTGATTACGTGCTTCCTGTGTAAGTGTAGAGTAAATAATAAATGTATCCTTTATGGAATTGAGTCTATCATCAGCAATTTTAAGACAATTAAAAAATGTTAAGGTAAATATTCATGTAGTATCTTCCTAATAGGAAGGGGAGACAATAATAGCTCTAGAATGTCCAAGGTTTGTTCGATAATATATAGGAGGGAATATTTTCTCATGCATAATGAAGAGTAATGCTAAGGGGGAAAAAAAAACCCAAAAAAGTCAAAATAAGTTATTATTAAAACTCTTAAAAGAGAAATCTGCATGGGTTAAGAGAATGGTTCAAGGATATTGTAAATGATGGAGCCAGAACTAGAACCATAACCCATGTCAGTCATCAGTATCTATTCACTATTTTCAAATAACATGGTCCTTCTTAAATATTTTTCTTTCTATTGAATATTTCATAAATTAGTCTAAAATACCATTTAATAAATAATACCAAATACTTCAACATTTTAGGAAATACTTTAGATTTTCTGTCACATTAATTATGTGTTCTTTCTAATATTAAAAAATCAAGAAACATTTTCAGACAGTTTAAATTACTTAAGTAATTTAATCAATCTTAAGTTGATTCAAGTCTTCTGAATTTGTCTATTACACTTCCCATAAAGTTATTTTCTCACCTAAACAATGAGAAAAGACAATTACTTTTTCTGGGTTTTACTTTAAACCTACCAAAATGGCAAACAAGCAAAAATAAGAAAAAAAGTTAGGGCTTGCCTTAATGGTTAGACACAGAATTTTCCATTTTGGCTACATATTAGAATGATCTAGAGAATTTTTTGGTTTTGGCTACATATTAGAATGACCTGCAAATACATATTAGAATGACATAGCATCTCTTTTTATCTTATTTTACTTTAAAAGTAAAGGTACACTTTTTTTCTGCTTTTATATATTTACTAGTACAAGTTTATAATAAAATAAATACATTAATTGTGGAATATTAGTACATAAATATAATGCATCTTGATCCTTTTTACTTCCACTTCCATCCCCACATTTGTGTCTTCTGCTATTCCCAGAGCCCCTTCCCATCTCTATGACATCTGAATATGATGAACTGAAGATAGCGGCTCATTCATTGGCTTAGAGGAAGGTATTGAAATACAGGATATGGTTTAAAGAATCTACTCACTGCAATTATAGCAAAAAATTTCTCAGAACTGGAGGATGAGATGGATACTCAAGTAAAGGAAGTATTTAAAATCCCAAATAGACATGACCAGAAAACAGTCTCTCCATAAAATATTGCATTCAAAATGACAGAAATGTAGAACAAATGATCATCATTAAACCTATTAGAGAGAAGAGCCAAATAACTTATAAGGGCAAACCCAACAGAATAAAAACTGATTTCTCACTAGAAGCACTAAAGAACAGGAGGGCTTGGAATAAAGTTTTGTAAACTCTGAAAGAAAAAAAAAATGCCAAACCAGAATACTATATCTTACAAAGCCATCCTTCAAAATTCAGAGAAATAAAGACCTCCTATGATAAATATGAACTTGAGAAATTCATGACCAACAAGCCAAAGTAGGACACTTAGTCGCTGGACTTTCTTTGATTTAGAATTAGTTTGATTAAAAAAAGAATTAATTTGGTATACACAATCCATATTCTAGCAAGTCTTTGTATTCCCATGTGTATTATAAGGATATATAGGATTTTTACAATTTCTTCTCATACTTGATAAGGGAAAAATGAAATCCTGAGTATTCAGAGGAATGTGATAATTTGAAAATATGACTAGACCGATATATGCACTCCTTGAAATTAAATGCTTCCTTAAATTTCAGTTTTCCCCTCTTTAAATGGAAACTAATTAATTCTGCCTTACTTAACTCACAGTTATGAGCATCAAATAATGTGACATAAGGAAAGTTGTATAAAATATATGACAGAGTGATTATAGTTTTGCCAAAACAATATCTTTGACAAGAGTATATAACAAATTTCTGTTATGTTTACATATTATTTGGAACTTAAACTCAATCATTTTGCTTTTAAGCACAAAACTAATGTGCCCACGTCATATTGCCAAATGTTCATTAGAAGTACAGAATCAGCATTTTCATAGCTTTTAATAGCTCTAGAGCAGCTATATCACAGGTTTCATTTTAAATTAGTACCAAACCTTAAATCAAACAATTGTATTTTATTTTAGATAAATTTAGCAACGTATATTTTCCTCATCCATCCTGAAGCTTACCACAATTAATGACCAACATAAACCATTCCACATAAGAGAGGAATCCGTGTAACTTGAACCATGATACCAGACTCAGTTATCCATTATAATTTCTGGAGATTACAAATTCCCAAGCAATTTAACACTAAAATGAAAATTAATGTTTTGATTTTGAATATGTATTAGGGTGTGAGACCTTTTCACTGTAAATATAAATTTTAATTTACATTTATAAACACATATGTGTTAGTACACTAATACTATGAAATATGACATCAATAACAATGACTAAGCATTATGTTGCTTAGTTGGTCTAAATTTTTGTAAAGTTATGATTTAGAAGTATGTGAAAATTTGGCTAAAATCACTATGTAAATGCTGTAACTTGTATATAGAAACTAATTAGATACAGTTTATTTGAGGATGAAACACACATAAGCATGCACAGATGTATATCTATATATGAACTATATATATGAACTGATTTATATATATAAACATATATAAACTGATTCTATGTATATATGAACTGATTTTTCATGTATGTATATATATATGAACTGATTTTACTCATAGGATTTGAAACATCTTACAGTCTTATAGGCAGGTTTACAAAATATATGGTAGAAATAGTTTCTGGGATCCATGTCATCTTCCACCACACTAATCCCTTTACTTTTAGACATTAGTTACACTAATGAAAACAGAAATGCTAATATCTTAGCTCCTTTTAATACATCCAGGCATGTGACTATTTCATTTAGCCCTGAAGCTGCAAAGGACTGAGTAGGCTTGGGAGAAGTGGTGAGAAATTGTAGGAGGATATCTGTCAAGACTTTGGTATCCAAAATAAACACTGAAATGAGGAGAAAAACAGCATAGAGGGAGGAGGAATTAATGGCAAGTTAGATAGACTTTTCAGTTTTATCATATGTGAAATCAACTATTAATATGAATAAAAGAAATAATTAAAATATAAAGAAAAGATCTGATTTTTATCTACTAACAATAAATAAATGTTCACTTATATTTAAAGATCAAAAATAAATATTGCCCTCAAGATATAAGAATGGTGTAACTATAAAAATGAGCTATCCTATATAAATTGAAATTTAATACATGACAAACAGAACATAAATTCAGAAATGAAAAACAAATTTGCAAAAATTATTTTGATATTTTGGTAACTGAGATAAGCACCATTACTGTTCTTCATTTCATTTGTAATCTTTGTGTTTTGAAACTTTTAGTCCCAGTTCAATTATAAAATAAAGGTTGGCGTAAAGTGAGAGGCTGTTGCAAAAATATAGTGTTAATATATTTGCTAACTCTTTTCACTTATACTACTAGTTCCTTGCAGTTCATTGAAAAGAAAATTTTGTACTGCTATCAGCTTGTTTGTAAGAGAATATTTTTTTTACAAGTTTGAAAAATAATCAAGAATCTTTTGTTTCTGAGTAATTACCATGAAGATAATAATACAGTGTATTGTTATTCTCTTATTATTTTGATATGAAATTTTGTTTTATTTTTTTAAAAAAATGAAAGCTCTTGAAATACATGGAAAATATTAAGATGACAAAGTTCCCAATTCTCAAATTGAAGCAAACTACAATATTAAAGTTCAATGCTGAATGATTTCAGGTTCATGATTTTGATACATTGTACATTATCTTCAATCAAATTGTGTAGAAAATTCTGAGAGGACTGTGGATTACTTATATAGTGTTCATATATACCAAATATGAACTCTAACTCCAATTAGCTGGGAGAAAAATAATCCTCATCATAAAGATCAGTGATTGATCTCCATCTAATTCAAAAGAGAAGATTCTTAGATCATCTTTATAATTATGTATGCCAGTATACCTCATATAATCCCCTATGTAAATATTTATATATTCTTTTAATATTTGTTGATTTCTTAAATAATTGGTGTATTTATTATCATACTCTTTCTCCTCACTCCAGGGTCTATTTTATTGTTTTCATTCCTCAATTTATTGCACTCAAGTGTAACTTTACATCTTAATATATTAATAGATACATTTGTCCAAAATGAAGTGTAAGGTTATAAGTGTAGGATAACTATAAATGCATATGAAAGCCAACATACATTATGCTATCCCCCTAAACACAAAGCAATCAAACCTTTCTCCATATGAACAAAGATGATTGAATTCCCTTATGTGTGTTTTCTTTATAAGTAAAATACAAAAAAAAAACTTTAAGCATCTTAAAATTTAAGAATATAAATTCCAGAAGTTTACAAAATTTAGGAATATATATATATATATATATATACAGGTTAAATCTGAATATGTGAATATCAATTTAATTAACTGATTATTATGGAAATCTCAAGAAACAGGACAGAAATGTATTTGGAAAAAAACAACATAATATTTACTAATGCTTCAAATAGTACATATAAGCTTCAGTAGAAGATTTTATAGTCTTTCCTCCAATAAAGATTTCTCTTATTGGAAAACTTTCCCAAGGTCTAGTGTTGTTTCCCTAATGAAATCATGTTTACAAATAAAATTCTAAATTGAATGAAGTTGGATGACTCTTAAACTTGTTTTTTTCTTCTGAAAAAGAGAGTAATAAAAGAATCCTGCAACCTGTAAACTAATATGTAGTAAGTAATAAAACAAAGGTACCTATCTCAAATTTCATTCAAGCATATTTAACAGTTTATCTCAGGGCAAAATATCCCTATAGGATAATTTGCTTTTTGCTTTTTTTTTTTTTTCTTTTTTCCTGGTACCGAGGATTGAACACAGAGTCTTCGTACTGAGTTACATCCCAAGCACTTTTTCCATGTGTATTTTGAGACAAAGTCCAGCTAAGTCTCTAAATTTCTCATGCTGCTCTCCAACTTGCAGTCCTCCTGCCTTGGCTACCCAGACTGCTGGGATTACAGCTATGCACTGCCATGGCCGGTTTCTATTTGCTCTTGATATCTACTTCTCTCTGGAAAAGTTAAAGTGACGAGTACTTTGCAAATTCCAGTTTACCCATTTTTTAGAATAAGATGTTCAAGGTTTTCAAGATTCCAGGTAACCACTGAACAGATACTCCATATCCATTAAAGAAAAAATATTTTTCTCTAAATTCTACAATTAGATACTTTAATCATTTCTTTTGAGCAGCTGTTTCCTAAAAGGCCATGGCAGTTTTTAAAAATTTTAATCCCATATACCTCATCCCTGAGCATCTACAGACAGATCGGTACTATATTAAACTTGAAATAATGTAGATAGTTCTTACTGATGATGCTTAGAATAAGAAGAAAATTTTTTCACATGAAATTTGTCATTGTATTCTTACAAAACACTGAGAGTTGGGCATATATCATTCTCATAGGTTCTTCACTACTTCACTATATAAAGTGAATTTAAAAATGTTACATAATTGGGAAGTGACAAGAACATTGATCTTGTTCAGTTCTCATTAAATTTCCACTGTTTCACTTCTAGGTCCAAAGTAGACACAAGGAGATAAACCTAAGT
Organism: Hystrix cristata; assembly: GCA_004026905.1. NCBI lineage: Eukaryota > Metazoa > Chordata > Mammalia > Rodentia > Hystricidae > Hystrix > Hystrix cristata. Next base: position 20,263 of record PVJO010017247.1, on the reverse strand, counting down.
CGAATTTACAAGTTGTAAAACAATTTAGCAACAAATGAAGCATTTATATAAGCTCTTTGGCACATTTCAAATTATCCTTATAGAAATGTTGGATGTTGAAAGGCTTGAAATTTTCAATTAAATGCTTTTCTGTGAAATACACTCAAGAGTACATGATGCGGGCTCAATTTCCAGTAACTGTGAATTCTGTGACCATGGCCAAATGTCTTATTACTTCTGAGCCTTCACTTCTTCATTAGGAAAATGGGCTTTTGCTAATGGGAAAGGGAACAAGACTTGGTAGGGAAAGGGGACAAAAAAGAATTAAGATGTATTTTATATATATATATATATATATATATGTACAAACTCCCCATGATGAATGTAATCATTATGAACTGCAAACATATACTAATAAAAATAATTAATGCAAAAACAAACAAAACATCCTTATATTTCAAGGGTTTTCAATTTAGTGGGGAGACAGAAATAAGAAAAACAAATGAAATCATCAATATATTTCTTAATAGTGGTACATAAGGAATAGCAAGAAGAATAAGGAATAAGAAGGCCAGATGCTTTTGTTAAAAACATGTGTGTATCACAGCATCTAGAAAACAACAAAATTTCTACTTTTCATAAAAGAAAAAGGAAAAATGGGCGTAACAGAACTGAGCTTGGCCAACTATTCTGAAAATCAAATTGTATAGTAAGTACACATGGAAACACTCAGCATGATAAATGTTAGGTCCTTCTCTGTCTCCTATCTGAAAACTAATACCTATAAAATTCTAGTTAATCTCAAAGTCATATTTTGGCGTTTTTCAGAACATCCATGATGATAATATTATGTTTTTAAGAATACAGAAGTTAGAGAAAATTATGGAGTGCCATTATGAGAAATAAAACAGCTTAAAAATCTGATAGAAATAATTTTTTTTTAACTAATAGGTTGACATCTTGAGGTTTACTATTTTGCTATCTGCCTCATGATCCACCTGAACACGTATTTACATTCCAATAAAATATAAATTGTCTCATTAATGCAATAAAACACACTCAAGAGATTTGAGAAACGCCTGAAATGTAATGAAGTAGTCCCTAGTAACTTCCTAAATTCAGATGAAAACTTAAATATGTAATGTATGGATATTATAATACAATTAGTACCGATCAAATAAGGACTTCTGTGAACAAAAAAAAATTAAGATCAATGACCATTGATTAATAAACTAATTATTTACAGATGATTTTTCAAATGGGGAAAATATTTCTGTATTCATAAATTTTATATTCTAACTTTAATTAGAAGAAAAATCAACAGTAAATAAAAATGTCTTACATTAGAGTATTTCCCTTTTCAATATTCTCTACTTCTCCAGAGTAGGTATCTCTCTCTTTCTCTCTCTCCTCTCCCTTTCTCAGTCTTCAAATAAGTCATCTGCTTTTATTTAAAAAAAAACCTTACATCATAAAGTTTTTATTATATTCCTGGCAACATAGATAGCATAGAAAAAGCTCAGAATTCTGGGGAAAATAATAAATTTTCAGAAAAAAATATAAATATGGTGAAGTTCAAATATATCATAAATATGCAGAATATATCTAAAAATCATAATATATATTTTGCTGTGGTTAAAAAATGTGTTAAGTAAATTGTAGGAAAATACATATCCACCAGTTAATAAAATTTTGAAAAATGTGTATCCTTTAACGTTCAGTTTCTACTCTGTGTAAGTAGCCTTACTATAAAGGCAGAAAAAATGAAATAGAGAATTGTCACTGGAATTCACATATCTGCATATGATGCTATTTTTAGTAGCTTTCCCCAAGTTAAAAATATATTTGCCATAAAAGACAGACTCAAGGATCAATGGAACAGGTTAGAAGATGCAGAAACAACCCCAAACACCCTCAAATAGCTCATCTTCAACCAAGAAGCCAAACATCCCCACTGGAAGAAAGACAGCCTCTTTAACAAACAGTGCTGGCAAAATTGTCTTGTCACATGCCAAAAACTAAAACTAGATACATGTCTCACTATGTGCTAAACTAAAGTCAAACTGGCTCAAGGATCTAAACACTAAAACAGAAACATTAAATCTACTGGAGAATAGAAGAATTCTCAAAGACATAAGGGTGGGGAAAAAAAATTATGAACAGAACCCAGACTGCATGGGAAACAATATAAAGAATCAATGCTTGGGAGCCCATCTTATTAAAAGGTTTTTGCACAGTAAAAGAAATCGCCAATAAAGCAGAGTGAAAACCCACAGACTGGGAAAAAATATTTTGTCAGCTGTCCCTCAGACAAAGTTCTAACATCTAGAATATATAAAGAACTCAAAAAAATCAAACCCCCCAAATTTAAAGACTCTATCCAAAAATGGGCATCTGAAATGAATAAACATTCCCTGGATGAAGAAACAAAAATGGCAAGTAAATATATGAAAAAAGGTTCAACATCACTGGTCATTCGAGAGATGCAAATCAAAACAACACTAAGATTCCATCTCATGCCAGAAAGAACAGCTATTATCAAGAAATCAACTAATAACAAATGTTGGTGGAGCCAACAATTAGGCTTGTAGCCTGAATGGAATAAAAGGGAAACAAAGAAAGAAGGCTTGCTTCTGGTTTTAGTGTTGTTGTTGTTGTTGCTGTTGTTTTGCAAGGCGCTTCAGCCTTCACCTTTACATTGGATGTTGACTCCTGGCTTCCAGTGCAGACTCTTCAGACTTTCAGCACAGACCCTTCAGCCATCCGTCACAGACCATTCTGCCTCTTGAGGTGGACTCCTATTGGGACACTACAGGGAACTCCAGGCCTTCTACTGGATCTTTCAGGTCTCCAGTGCAGACAGCCTTTTTATATACTTTCACACCTGACACTGCAGGCGGCCATTTTAAAACAGTCTTGTGAATTCTTATATATTTCTATATCTTTCACTAAATCTGTTTGCCTAGTAAGAACTAACTGGTACAGATTTAAGTACCAGAGAAGTAGGGTCATTCCTGTGACACTAACCAGGCCACGTAGTTCACAAGCCTTTGGAATCGGCTTACAGGATGATTTTGGAAAGGTTTGGAGATGATGGCTAGAGAAGCAACTCTGGAATGCTGTAAGCCGAACTTGATGGGAGATTTTAATCAGAGCCCAGAAGACCAGAATGCTGACAGAAATGCAGTCAATAAAGATCAGGCTCCAGAGGTTTCAGTCTGGAATAAGGACTGCACTGGCTGGTGGATTACAGGTCAAGAGTGTCATGCTCTGTAAGGCAAACTGGTTTTCTGCATTTTGTTCATGTCCAGAGACCTTGCCTGAGACAGATTAAGGGTGGCAGACTAATGGATCTGGCAGAAGAAATTTCAAAACAGTCTAATTTGGGGCATGTGGCACCCCTGTTGTTGGAAGCTTTTAGCCAGATCTATGTTGTGAACCAAGAGCAAAGGGCCCAGCAGAATGAATTAAAAAGTTTTGAATTTGGCCAGAAAGAAAGCTACAGTAGAGTTATGGCCTGTAAAGATGGAGCAGAGGAGAACTTGGTTGCTGGAAAGGAACAGGATAATAGAAGGGATGGCCTGAAAGCATCACAAGGACACTGTGCAACTTTGAGACCTCAAAATTGCAAAGGTTAAAGACTTTGCTTTGAGAAGAGAGCCCCAGAGCACGATGTTCCAGAGTAGCCTCAGCCAAGAGAATTTATTTCTCAGGACTGGGTTCATAGCACTCAGCAATCCAGGCACTCAACCCCTACAGCCAAGAGAGAAGGAAGCCTGGCTGCTGCTGCAGCTGGCAGTAGACCTCGGCCACGTCCACGTGATGATGGCTTTAGCTGTATGCAGAATGCAAGAGTTGTGGAATTAGGAAGGCTTCCACCCAGATTTCAGAAGAAGGCCTGGGAGGCAGGCAGTGTGCCCCTGAGAGAGCAGTGCGTGAATCTCTGAGTGTGAAGTTGAAGGCGCAGTGGAGACTCCAGAAGGTTGGAGAAACCAGGAACAGGTATAGTCTGAGGAAAACTGCAAGGAGGGAGCAAAGCCAACCCAAGAGACAAGCCATGGGACCTACCACCACCTGGAGTGCCACAGTGGAGCAGACACCTAAGCCTTTGGAGTTCAATCTTGCTACAAATTGCCTGGGATGCCTGACATGGAACTATGGGACTTAATATTTGTCCTGCTGGGTTTTGGACTTATTTAGGTCCCATTCCTATCACCCTGTTTGTACCTTTTGGAATGAGAAATTTATCTTGTGCCATGGTATTGTGGGAGTGTTCAACTTTCATTTCATTTGTACAGGGCCTCACAGCTTAGAGTTTGCCTTAAATCTCAGAGGAGAGTTTGAACTTGGACTTTTCAGCAATGCTGAAACTGTTACAATTTCGGCAACTATTAGGGATGGACTAAATGCCCCCCTTTTTTTTAAACTGATGCACATAAGCCTTTTGGGGTACAGGAGCAGATTGTTATGTCTTGTATCTAGATGTCCCTCAAAGCCTCAGGCAGTCATAAAGTGGCGGCTGGATCTTGGGTATGTGATTGTGGATTAAGGGCATGATACTGGCATTAGAGGTGTGTGGTACTAAATTAGCCCATTGATTGGTATCAGCATAGTTCTAATACCAGTTAGAAAATGGAAAGCTCACCCTGGGTGTTGGCGGCACTAGCACAAAGGCTTGTAGCCTGGATGGGATAAAAGGGGAAGGGAGGCTTGTTTTGCTGCTGCTTCTGCTGCTTCTTACTACCACCTGCCTTCTTTGCCATTGACAGTTTCTCTTCTGTGATGACCCTCTGCCGTGCCATTCAACTTAGAGCCAGCTGATTATGGACTGTAACATCTACAAACTGTGCACCGAAATAAACGTTTCCTCTTTTAACTTTTGTGTATAGGGTATTTTGTCTCAGTAATGAGAAAAGTAACTAAGATAAGTGACTTATTTTCACTCATGCTAATCTTCTTCCAATAAAACCCATGTAGATAAAAGACAATTTAAAAATTGGACTCATGTAAATTTATCTTTATTTTCTGCAAAATATTCAAAAATTTTGGAAGATATTTGGCATACTATTGCTTCTTTAATCATAAAGAATGTAAATTCCAAAGGATGAGTTGATCATACTACCTAAGCACGCAGGTTTACTAAAACAGGAGAAAGCGGGGATGGGAGAATCATTCCTATTACTTTCTGTGACTCGAGAATAAAAATAATTTGAGGACTAGATTGGGAGAAAGAATGGAAATAGTTTTATATCTTTGCTATTACTCAGTTTGCATGAGGTGGTTTTCATTGAAGCTGGATGGAAACTAAGGAAAACTTATTGTGTGATGGTTAAAAGTATTTGGAATAGTGTTTTCATTATAAAATTATTCGTACAAATACTTTACCAACTTCTTTGAGCTATAACTCATGTTCCATAAGGTTTACCTTTAAAAAGATATAATCCACTATGTGTTAGTATAATCATAGAGTTGCACAACCATCAACATTGTCAAATAGGTTATTTTTGCTATTAACCTGAATGCCAGTGGTTCTTTACTCAGGCTCTCTCTAGCATTTTACCAACTTTTAATACACTTCAGCTTTAGAAATTCTTACCCTAACATATGTTTGACTCTTTGGATTTTACTGAGAGCAAGATTACACATTCTTACCAATGAAACTGTCTATACCCTCGTATCTTCCCACACAGCTAGGAATGTAGATTTGTATATTTTTGAGTATAATGCTAGTGTACAATTAAAAAAAGTACATGTTATCTCAGTAGTTCATAATATTTTATTTCTGGCTATAAACAATAATCATCAAATTAACATATAGATTCATTTCCACCTGCCTGGAATTTACATCAGGCTGTATTTGAAATAATTGCTGGATCATTTCTTATGCCATAAACTTAGAGAAAAACATCCTTTCTCTTGAAGTACCAAGGTCCTGTAACATTAATGATGCAAAAACAATTTTGATTTTCCAATTTCTAGCAGAAATAAAGAGTAATGTCACTGTAAACCAACATGAGGAAATTATAAATGAGAGAGACTTTAGAACACCAATATTAGTCATGTGCTGCCAGATATGGGATACATGCTTGTAATTCCAGTACTGGGGAGGCTGAGAAAGGTTTCCTGTGAGTTCAAGGCCAGCCTGGGCTACACAGTGAGTTCAGTGCCAGCCTGAACTACATAGTGAGCCCCTGTCTCAGAAAAACAAAACAAAAAACAAAACAAAAATATTTGCCATGTGCTATTGAAGGAAAAGGGAAAGACTGGAAAAACTTCCTTACTGGCTTAATGCTTGGGATCAAATGGGTAATACAATTTTCCAACTATGTTTCACATAAAGAATCTGTTAATCTTTCCCTCTCTCCATCTATCTATCCCTGCACTTATCCGTCCTTTAACCCATGAGTTAGTTCTATGAAGTTTGTGTAATTATATTTGTTATGCTGTAGAAATTTTTATGAATAAAATGTTGAACTTTTGTTGTATTAAAAAAACATGCCATCTAATGCCACTGACACAAACAGAAACAAAAAGTGCACCATACTATAGAGTTCTTTCAACAATTATTACATTGGAATGTAAACCACCAGACCTGGTCCAACTTGATGCCACATTGGGTTCCAGGATAATCTGGACAGGAAATTGCAAGGCAATTATAATTGACTTCAAACATGCAATGGAACCTTCATTTTAATTAACATTCCTTATTTTCTCATTATGTATTTAGGTACTATCCTACGTACTAGAAGTATAAGAATGTGTGTGGTGTAATATACACTTGAGGGCTTTGCAATATTACACTTCAGGGCTTTGTAATCTAATTTTCTGGTACTTAATTAAATTAAATAACCTATATCATAAGTTCTACTACTAATGTCTACATTTAAAAGGTGAGAAAACTGAGGTACAGAATTATCGTTGATTTGTCCAGTCACAAGTCTGGAAAATGTCAAGAAGTAGACTTCAAATTCAGGCAATCTGGCTCCCCATCCAGACTCCTAAAAGCTGTGCTGTGTATGCAGTACACATTCTAGAGTGAATACTGAATAAATGAACAAGGCATAAGAACATGCTTACAAATGTATATGAGTATTGTGTTGGAATATTATTCTACTATTTTTTATATTTATACTGATAAAATGAAAGAAAATATACCTTCAATTTACACTTACATGTAGTATGCTGTAAAGAAATTTTTCTTGAAGTGTGAATGTCAGCCTTCCTAAGAAGTAAGTGTAATATTATTTCATGTAGTGATAATACTTTGGATTATACCAGTACCTAATATAAGAGAAACTGAATCAACGTGTATATCTGGGTCATCTAAACAATGTTACGTTTATGTGAATAAGATTTCTACTTTTATGACTATATGTGTATACATATATGTCATATATGTGTGTATGTATATATGTATATATTTCATCAATCAAAATATATTAGCTAAAATCTCAAAATTCTAGAGGCTGGAAATCCCACCATCAGTGATTCCAAAATGGTACCTTGAAAGCTTCATCCTTTTGTCATTCAACTTATAAGAGTAAAGAGATAACTCTTTTACAAAAAGGCTAACCTGTTACAGACTAACTCTTTACAAAATGACTAACCCTTCTACAACAGCCTTAACCATACTACTTAAGTCAACTTTTTTGTTAAAATTGGAAATTTAATCACACTAGAAATCATTGGTACTAAGATCGATTTAATTTTGTGATAAGGTATGAAAAATACTACAATAAACATAGAAAGTAACAATCAGTTTAGTAAACATGAAATATCAGTAATATACCTATTTTAATGCATGCATTAAATCTCACTATTTTAACAGTGATGTATTTATTTTAATTAAAAACTTACCTACAGATTTTGGTTTTTTTCCATATATAAAAGCAACTTGATTCCTGCAAAAGCCCAATTTAATCTTACTAAAGCTAAAATCCCAATCATGTTAGTCTTAAATTTCATAGATCCTTAAAAACTATACTTGATGTGAAATAATTAATTACCAATGCCATAGAAGGATTTAATTTTCTAACAGATATTTTCATACAGGACTTTTAACTCAAAAAGTTTAGTTGCACTTAAGATCATTATATTTCTGCTTAAAAGTCAAGCCTATGTCAAACTGAGTTTCTCGGGATAAGTAAATATTTTAAGTGCCTTATGTTAATTTACTAAAACTGGGTAGCTGACTCTCCAAGAAAAACCCTTTTGTTCATTGTCTTTGAGCCATATCCTGTAAGATGAGAGTCCTCTTGTCTGAAAATTTTAAGAAATGAGTATTTGAGAGGAAATATACTCAGAACAAAGCAAAAGTAAGGAAGTAGATGTTGGAAGAAAAGGAGAAAGATATATTTCTTGAAACAAAAAGCTTCAGGCTACTTGTCAAGTAATAGTTATTTGCATTTTGAAATAATGCAATGTGTTCTCAGAATATTGTACGACTCCTCTAGACCTCAGTAAGTTAGATTATCAGTGTTAGCTTCTGAACTATTATAGTCCTACATTTTAACACTTTTAAATCATGGCACATAATTATGAATCTACTTATGATATTGATATGAATGACCTAATTTATCCTGACACAAAAAAGGTGTTAAGTATTCTTTCCCTTCCCATACATCTGAAGGTACTTAAGGCTCATCCAAAATGGAATGGGTAACCAGAAGTGGCTCCTGTGCATACAGCTAGGTTGATTTTGACAGTTCATTGAGCTGGATAATGCTTGCTTTTTTATGGAATGTTAAAACCTTCTATTCTCACTGCTTGAAAACACATTGTGTGCATGTTCCTAAATTAGACTTCCAAAAATCTTTCTCTGTATTATTGCCACCACAATGGATTTCAAATTCCTGTCTGAAAGATGAGAAAACTGGATAAACTATTTACTCTGACTTCTTAGAAACAACAATGACAAAAAATAAGAAAAAAGGGTGTTCATGGTTCTATACATAACCTGCAAATGTAAGCCATAAACATAATCCATTTATGTTTCACAGAGCCATATAGCAGTTTTTAATATAGAGCACAATAGCATCATATCCCAGAGAAAATGAAAATACTGCTAAACAGAGAGTCAAAGTTAAGGTACATAAAACAAAATCATTTTATTTTTTTATTTTATTTATTTTTTTTTATTTTTTTGGTGGTGCCGGGGATTGAACTCAGGCCCTTGTGCTTACAAGGCAAGCACTCTAATCACTGAGCTAAATCCCCAGCCCCAGCAAAATCATTTTAAATGTATAGATTATAAAAAAAAAAAGCAAGAGTTCCTGTAAAACCGCAGGCTCAGTGGTAATTCAGGCCAAGTCAACAAAACAAGATCAGTCAAGATATACGCAGCATGACAAAGGCACTATCTCAGCTTTTATATGTTATATCCATAGAAGATAAAGAGTAAAGACATTTAAGTCTTATATGAGAAGAGTAAAACACAAAGGAAATTTTTAAATATAAACTTTTTACAGTATTATTGCTATACTCATTTTAGTATAGCAATATACTAAAGTATAGTATTTTTTATACACTTTACAACAGAAGACTATCATTCAAAAGAGATAGTGTGCATTTTAAAATGATTAAAATGTATTTTATCATTACAAAGATAGCTTGTTGGTCTCAAGAGACATCCTAATGAAGAAAAAATAAATCATGCCTTTTCTTTTTTTTTTACTTTGAATTTTATGCTTTGCATCAGTGCAAATGTATGTATACATGAATTTTTATAGTTCCCCTTTTGTTATTGTTTTTATCTTAATTTTGTGAGCTCCAAGAAAAATGTGTATAAATTTTAATGTGACGCTTCCATGATTCAGTCCCATGGTAAAGTATGTTGGAATCAGTTATAGTTGTGAAAGGCATTGAATCAAGAGACAAAACGAAATTTTCTGTGTTTCTGACAGTAATAGATGCATTTCAGTAAAATCATAAAATGTAGTTTTATAAATATAATGCTCTTTTATATAAAAAGTGTAATAAAATATTTGGTTTTTGAAATGCCATACACATTGATTTGCTCATTTCATCCCCTCAGGGAAAAAAGAAGTTCTTATTTCCCTTGGCACCCCAATAATAATTATTATGTTTGAAATTACCCACACAGAGTATCTGAAGCAACAAATAGAAAGAATCTACTACATTATCAAAACCATGTAAAGCAAACAACAAAATATTTTTAATTAATTCCTCCAGGGAATTGGTGGTATTCAAATTTTAAATTTCTCAAGTGATTTAATTCCTTAGAGTATAAACTATAATTCTATGCTGGTAGATTATTATTTCTGTCTTGTAATAAAGTAACAATGATAATATCCCCACTTTCTCTCAAAAGTTTGCTATCAACTTGAAAGTTCTCATGAGAATTTAAGTTTGCATACTTAAAAATCACCAGGAGAGACTAACAGAGCCTTGTGTCCATCCAGTGGTATAGTGGTCAAAATTTCATGATTATTTCTCAGAACAAACAGAAAAACACTCTGTTCTAACATTTGTCATTTTCCATGATGTAAACACTCCCACTGTAGTCTATTTCTAGGCAATGACATATGATATCACTGGAATTGCTCTCAAAAATGAGTACTACTCAGCTCCAGTACACAACTGTCAGTATGTCTTTAGTAGCAATGGTTAAAATACAGTGAAGCATATTAGACGTGTTCTTTACTGGTTCCCCCTGAAAATAAGCTCCCTATAACATAATTTTGACTCCTTAATCACAAAAAGGTAAATGTTAACTGAGCTTTTCTTTTTTGCATTCAAGACCCAGAACTAACCTTTCAAACTCCTTTCCAACAACCCTGTTGTACATATTCATTCCCCAAACCTAAACAATTCTCTATGTGCACAGCAGAGATTTTATATATTTGATCCTTTAATTGTCCTGTTATTACTTCTGAAACATCTTCTTATCTCCCCTGATAATCCACATGTATAAAGTTGATCCAGCACAGGCATTCTTCTTCTGCATAAATAGATCTCTCCTTCAATATGTCTCCTGAGGTTCAGATTCTGTATCTCCTTACTGGAGTCCATCATTTTTTCCCTTAATTTATAATTATCTGTCTATTTTTTTTTTAATCTCTCCTAATTCGACTATGAGCTCCCTTAGGGAAGGCACCAGGTGTAATTCATCTTTCTATTCCTCAGAGCTTCTGGGGAACTCTGAAATTCTTGAAATCTGTATTTGTGCTAAATTCATCCATTGAAGGAGGATAAAGAAAGCAATCTTTGTTATTTTAGAAACAGTATTATCAGTTTTAACAAGATTTAATTCAAAGCTCGGCTTTTGTGGTAATTACTAATTATGAATCCAAAGACGATATGACTTTCTCCCTAGGAATTTCTGCTGAATTCGGTGACAGAGATAATGTGTATGAGAATGCTAAGAATACCTGACAATATAATTGAAGTTATTGATCATGCACATTATTTGATGAAAATAAAAGATTCCCCAAATAATTAACTTTTATACCTATTACAATGGTACCTTGGTTCCTGAACTTAATTTACTCTGTGGTTTTTGAAAAGATATCCTTGTTTGTGTTTGTGTGGGAAAGATGGCTGCGGTTGTGTTTGCAACCCAACATAGAGTTTGCTAACAAAAAAAAAAAACAATTTTACCAAAAACTTCTGTTTCCAAACCAAATTGTTTGCAAATAAAAGCATTTGTGAACCGAGGTACCACTGTATTTGTGTTCTAATTCAATTATAATTACATTATTCAGGAAACAGTATAGTAGTAACATTAACTCATAAGACAATTTTCTTAACAATAAGAATTCATGAGGTCCCAAAATGGTGGATCAGTGAGTGCAAGCAATTCAGCTTCTCCAGGACAAAGTGCTGAGGTCTAGAAAATCATACTTTGGAGAGGAATCGAAGTGAGTGGAGCTTTCCCAGGAACTGCAAGGGAACTGATGGAGCAGAAAATAGGATTAAGTGATATAGAAGAAATAGATCATAACATGGTGGAGAGACCACTTAAACGCCACCAACAGCTGCTGGCTAGCTGCCAGCTGGGAGCAAAGTGAGACTAACAACTTTTTGCTTGTGGATAAACAGAGAACTGCATTGGGACTGGAATAATCACCAGTAATTGGAACCAGCAAGGAAAATGCATGGCACTGCTTCCAGAGCAGCCTTCCACAATCAACAGTTGGTGAGTGAACTCAGTACAAGCACCTGCAGCTACAACCATGGAGCAAGAGCTGGTGGGGATGCCATTGGAGGGAAGGGCTGAGTGTTTAAACCTGGGTCCCAGAGCAGCCCCTGGAATGCTTATGCTGCCAAGTTCCCAGAGTGGATGAGGAAAAGTCAGACGTGGGGGACTACCAGTAGCTGGAGAGTAGACTGGGAAGAGTCCCATGAGAGGCAGATGCTGGTGATCACAGACCTGGTTCCTGAGGTCAGAGACCAGGTTCAGTCTGAGTAATACAGGATTGGAGCCTCACATCAGTGCCGTGTTCTCACTGTAAGCAGAACTCTATACCCAGCACCATTCTGGGGGCAGACTGCCACCTTAGACTTCCAGTGTGAACAGAGACACATCCTGACTTGAACACTTCTCTTTAAACCTAGGCTGAGGAAAAGAGCTATGCATCCAAAACGATAGAAAAATTTCTTTTATTATTTGTTGTTTTACTGTATTTTTTTTTTTTTTTTACTTTTTGGTTTTATTTAACTTTAACATTTTTAAGTTTTTAAATATTTGCTGTTTTCCTCCTTCTTTGTTTTTCTGAACATTCGTATTCCATTTTTTAACTTTTTTTTCTTTTATAAGCATGACTGTGTATGTGCCCTTATCTTCATCTTGCCTTTTTTCTCCCAATATAGTTTATAGAGTGTAAGGAAATTCTCCCTTGTCCCTTTATATCCCTCCCACATTTATCCACATATCTTCACCTGACTTTTTTCTCCTGTGTCTTATTTATTCTCAATTTGTCTTTTTCTTTTCTCTCACCCTTTTTATTTGTCTTCCTTTAAGATTTTTTCTTTTATATCAGGCATAGAACCATTTCACATTCCCATTTCTCGCTACCAATTTTGTAACCAGTTTTCCCTATAAACCCCTTCTAAATATATACCATACCCTTACCATCATTAGGATCCTTTGTCCCTCTCCTAGTTCCTCCATCCCACACCACAGAGCAGAGGACTTCAAAAACTTATTTATTCTTTTCTCTCTTCTCTTCCTCCCTCTGGCATTAACCAGTCCCCAGCCCACCAGGCTTTAGATAACTGGTTCTATAGAATTACTGTTGAATGCTGTTTTTTTTTTTTTTTCCCATTAGAGGAGACATAGCCATCATATTTAGTACATATTAACTGTGAGTCAAGACTTGGTTGGTTATGATGTTTATACTAAAACCAAGGATTTCTTCTCTAGCCTAAAGGGAGACCCAAAACAAGGTCTCATGGTATGTTATTTCTCAACTAGCCCTGATAGATACCACTGTAACAGATTAGCCTGTTTCTAATGTAGCTGATTTGATTGCATAGGAATAATCATAACTCAGTGGACAATTTTAGTGCCAAGGAAACTGGCTTCTGAATCCTTCATGACACCAAGGGAGAAGGACAGCAAGATTTCCTATACCAAGAATTCAAACTTGATCAGACTCCTACAACCTGACAGAAAGAAGTTCTGAGTCTCAGCATCAGTATTGTGATGGATCGGAAGAATTATTGTTTATGAGCATCAGGACTATCTGGCAAAGAAGCTACTTGGGAATCACATATTCAGTGCCTCATTGGACTATCTAATCTGTGCTCCCATCAGACATCTTATTGGTTTACATTTTTGAGTGTTTCTTGATTTATTTATTAATATGGAGTTATGTTCTTTAAAAGGTCCCTCTGTTTATTAGATTATTACTTTTGTGTATTTGTTCTTTTATTGGCTCTGATTTAAAAGGCGCCTAAATTGTCTACTTTATCTCATCTCCCTATCCAGTTTCTTCACCTCAAACCTCCAAGGCAATACTAACATATTACTTTATTCTTTTCCCAAATACATACCCTTCTCCAATATTTTTAAATTCCCCATACTTAGCTCCTTCACAGTCACTCCTATTTTCTCTAGCATTATTCCTTGATGTTCCCCATCCTAAGCCATTGGCTCATCCATACTTTATGTAGCCTATTGTCCTCCCTATCAATAGGTTCTAACAACCACATAGTTTTCCTTAATCACAAAGTAAACCCCCTTTTCCCATATCTGACCATGGTCCCCACAAAATATCCTCTGAAAACTCTCAATACAAACCCTTCAACTCAAATCACAGTACTCAAATAAAATCAGAGCTCACATCTTCTCATCTACCATTATTTCCCCTTTGAACTTCCCCCTTAGTGTCTGACACTCCTCATCCAACCATGCCCCATTCTTCCACCCCACGTCACCTATCTCATTGCAGAACAACCAGAAATAATAAACTGTCATGTGTGCCTAGAGAATTGACATGGGGGAAATGATACTGAAAGGACTAAAACATAAAAGTGTTGTAAGATTGAATCTGGGGATGCTGTTATAACCAAAATTTATAGTTTCAGCAAAACATAGGGATAGCAAGGAAATCATTTAAAATAACAGAAGGAGCAAATAATACCACTAGACATACAAGTCTGAAAATTAATCACAGGGAGGCAACATCCTAATAAAAAGCTCCATATAAGCTACAAACTCTCCTCATCTCTCTAGTTACCAACCTGCAGTAACATGCTAAAATAGGAAGGGAAAAAGAGGGCACCGCATATAATGTTAGAAAAAGATATGTATATATAAACAAACAAACACAGATACACATAGAAAAAATGGGAAAAATAGAAAATAGATCTCTGACCCCATCAAACTCTCCCAAGGCAGAGCAAAGTGTTACAAAGTGATAAGAAAACAAATATCAGGAATCAGAACTCTATGAAAAGTTCTTAGATGGGGTGAAGAAAGCAGATGAATTAAAAAAGGAAATGAACCAAAAGTTTACAGCAATTACACTCAATATGCTCATGGTGAATTTCATGGAACTAGGTAAAAACTGGATGAGCTAAACAAAACAGTTCAAAGTTTGAATCACAGATTAAACAATGATATGGGATCCTGGTAAAGATGGCAGAGAGAACACCTAATAAAAACCTAAACAAATGAACAAACAAAAAACCCAAAAAGCTGTATAGATTCATAAATTGCAGAAAGAGCAATATGAAGACAGAGTTTTTGGTACTGAGGCTTGGAATGAGTTATGATAAAGAGCTCAAAAAAGCCAAAAAGAAAATAAGATTCTAAGAGAAGATTAGAAGCTACTAAGCAACAGCAAGAAGACCAATCTATGGCTAATCAGAGTTACAAAAGAAAACCAACTAGAAAATGGTACAGATGGATTCACTAAAATGCTTACAGAAATTATGGAAGAAAATTTCCCAAATACTGTTTAAGAAAAGAGTTTAAAATACAAGTAAGTGACACTTATAGAACACCAAACAATTATGATGAAGAAAACAAGCCTTCTCAGGCATATCATTATTAAATTACAAGATAACCAGAAAAAAAAAAAAAATAGAGCAGGCAGTGAAAAACAAAAAAGCACATATAAATAAAGGTAAAGAAATAAGAATCACAGCAGGCTTCTCAGCACAAACCCTAATGACTAGAAGAGCTTGGAATGAACAAATAACTAAATAATTTCCAACCCGGATTAACTTACCCAACAACACTATCCTCCAAATTAATGGAGAAATGAAGTATTTCCATGAAAAAGCCCAGATGAGAAGCTATGTGAGTGCTAAACCAGCTCTAGAGAAAATAATTAAGAGTATTCTTAAGAGAAACAGTGAATCAGATGCAACTAAAAACGCAGAGGAAACTAGAGAGGTCAATGGATTAACAGCAACAAAAATGCCAGGAAAAGATGAACAAATGTTACACCAACACCTACAGAGGGTAATGATAGTAAATAACCAATACATCTCAGTAATATCTCTCAATGTTAATGGACTCAGCTCTACAATTAAAACACGGGCTGCCAGATTGAATAAAAAAAAAAAAAAATAGAAACCAACAATCTGTTGCATTCAATAAGCTAATCTAATCCAAAAAGATATGCATAGACTAAAAATACAAGTATTCAAAACCATATTTCATGCACTGGGACACTCCAAAACAAGAAGGGCAAGCAATTCTTATATCGGGCATGATAAACTTCAAGCTAAAACTGATTAGAAGTGACAGAGAAGGTTACTACATACTAGTTGAGGGAACAATCCAACCAAAGGTGTAATATTGGTAAACATAAATGCACTGGATACTGAAGCACCTATCTTCATAAAACAAAACTGCTGAAATTAAAAGATTAAAGAAATACTACCACAACCATAGTAGGGGATTTTAACCCCCAACTTTTGCAAAGAGATAGATCTACTAAACAAACAAACAACAACAACAACAAAAAAAAAAGGAATTTGAGAGCTGAACCACACCCTTCAACATATGGATTTAATGGATACATACTGTGTATTCCACCTCTCTACAACAGAGTAAATGTTCTTTTCACCAGGACGTGGTATTTTTTCAAAATATATCACATACTTGTCCACAAAGCCAGTTTAAGTAAATATAAACATACTAAAATCACCCCATTCATACTATCAGACTATTGTGCAATGAAAATAGAAATCACTGACAGAAGAAATCTTGGAAAAGGCAAAAGCTCCTGGAACATTATTGATATAATCCAAAACAACCAACATGTCACAGAAGAAATAAGAAAAAAATTGAAAAATTTTCGAGGTTAATGACAATGACAGTAAACTTCTCAAAACTTCTGGGACACTATGAAAGTAGAATCATCGGAATCAATGCTCACACTAGGAAATTCATTTCACCATAATCAGTGCTCACATTAAGAAAAGAGAGCAAGCTCAAATAGACAACCTTATGAAACATTTAAGATACTTGAGAAACAACAACAAAGTAGCCACAAATCAAAAATAAGGAGAGAACTTTTAAAGATGAAAAGGGAAATCAATGAAATTGTGACAAAAAAAGTAAAAAAAAAAAAAAAAATCAAAGAGCCGGTTCTTTGAAAGAACAAATAAAATAGGTAAGCCCTGCTCCAACGTGGCTGAAGTGAGGAGGAACTATGTTGGAGTTTCTCTGTGCAAACTGACAAAAGTCCAGATAACCCAAAGTCCCCTGAGGGACATATACCTTTATTCCAAAATCAACTTGAGATAAGAGACGTATAAATCAAGCAAAACAGAGACATAAGACTCTATAGAATAGTGTAGCAGCCCACAGGGCTGCCAGTGGGACCTCAGCCTGCTTGTGCAAAGCAGATCCACCATTCTGAGAAAATCCTAAAAATATGAAGGTCCCCCACTTTTCTCTTTCTTTTTCATTTTTCTTTTTCTTTTTCTTTTTTTTTTTTTTCTTTTTTTGTCTTCCTTCAAACAGAGAACATTGCAGCCTGGCAGCAAATTTTGGCAGCACATAGAAGGCAAGCAACCAAGAAGCTTCTCCCTCCCCTGAGAGGCCACCAAGATTTTTTTTCTCAAGCCATAGTTACTAACTGGAACCCCTAGCGGCAGTGAAGTGATGGTCCACAGCATCGGTTAGCATTGGTGAAAGAGACCAATGCCACTCCACCCTGCCCTGGTTTCAACAGTCGGCTGGGAAAAAGGAGAGGGGAACAAAATTTAAAACTGCAATTCATCAGAGGCAAACTTTCTGAAACTGCTCTCCCCTGCAACATCCCTGGTCTATGTTGAACACCACACCCTGCAGCACCTCTGCCCTATTCTGCTTCTAGCTGCTGGAGGTGTGCCAACAGAGTGGAACAGAGGAGGCTGTGCAAAGACCCAAAAGTGCCAACTGTACCCATGCAACTGAGAAAAAGATGTGAGACATATATGGTGAGGAGATGTGGGCAGACTGCCAAAGGACTCCCAGAGAGATGCTGGCTGAAGACTCTGCCCAAGCTGCCACATCTATAGGCCAAGATCATCCCAGTACCCAGAGCTAACCCTACTGCAGCCTCGGTGGGGCTACTCAGCACAGATCTGAGCTCTGGCTTGGACATTACCACAGAATTGTGGACATCAGAAGAATTTCACTACTTTTTGACTTTTTAAAAAATTTGTTCACTTGTTAGTTGTTGGTTTTGTTTTCCTTTCTCTATCTGGTCTTCTTCTTTGCTTAGGTTTTCACTTCTATTGTCTTCTGTTTTGTTCATTTTTTTTGTTTGTTTTTTGCTTTTTTTTCCTTTTTCACTCTCTTTCCTCAACTGCCTCTTCTGATTTTTTTTTTTTATTTGAATGAATATTGTCTGGATTTTCTCTGATTTGCTCTAATATTTTTTGTCCTTCACTCTTTCTATCCTGTCTACTCAAGCTTCCCAAAGCTTAAGTGATGTTCTTTTATCCTCCAGCCTTGCCTCTACTATATTTCTCCTCATTTACCTCTACAGCTTTCCCTATCCTCCTTAATCCCCACCACCACCACACAGGGTAAAACCCACTCTACTAATGGGAAACTCACTGCATACAAGTTCCTAGTTTATGTTGGATTTTATAATATAAATATAGACCATTCTCCATGGTTAAAGGTACAAAATTAATAGTTACCACAGACTGTCAATTTCCTGAATTTGCTTGATGCTATTATTATAGCTAATGTGCTACTATAACCAGGGTGTCATAACTGCTACAATCAGTTGTACTTTTTTGTATTACAATACTGTGATTGTCTAGGGTCATGATAATTAACATAGTCCAGTATTAAAAAACAAAGTGCTGGGCCAGATAGATAACAATTTCTCATCCCTATTAAATTGTGAAAGTAGGATTTTGAGACAGACACAATAGACAAGAACCACCTTTACAAAGAAGACATCTCTGAGGAATAGACGTTTCCAAGGAAAACCTTGATAATTTTCTTAAAGTCACCTATCATAAACAAACCATAAAAATCAAGACATAAAAAAAACGATATATATATGTGAAATGACAAGACACAGAAGTAAAATACAACCCCAGACCTCCAGCCCCCCACCCCCTGAATAAATCCAGAGGACAATAACATAGAAGAAATCTGAAGCCACTGAACCAAATGCTCAGAAATGATAACAGCAGAAGTGAAAAAACCAGATGAATGAGGATATAAAGAACATCAGATTAGAAATAATTGCTCAATTTAAAGGAGATGACAATCATAATGAAAGACCTGCTTAATAAATTTAGAGTAGACACAGATTAAAAAAAAATAGGAGCTTAGGAAAATGATGGAAAACTTGAACACTCAACTCAGGAAAGAAATGGAAGCCATGAAACTGATTCAAATAGATATTTAAGAGATCAAAAATTCTTTTGAAAATATATGCAGTAGATTGAATGAAATCGGAGACAGAATTTGAGGCCTAAAAACAGGACTTCAGTTAATGATCATGAAATGAAAGATTTATTAAAAGTACCTGGAGACCATGAAAATCAATGAAACAGCTGCAAGATGTTGCAAAGAAGAATATGAGTGATTGGAGTGAATATAAAAGCAGGAGACAGTGCAAATGACATAAAAAAATTATTCACTGAAGTAATGACAGAAAACATCCCAAGTGTGAGAAAAGAATTTGACAATCACAGAAGTGAGGCATACAGAACCCCGATTAGCTATGACCAAAATAAATCTACACCAAGCCATATAATAATCAAGATTCTGGAAATTCAATACAAGAATGTAATATTAAAAATTGTTAGAGCAAAGAAGCAAATCAGCTATAAAGGAAAGCCATTCAGAATCACAGCAGACTTCTCAACACAAACCAGTAAGTCAAGAAAAGCTTGGAGCAAAGTATTTCAAGCCCTAAAAGAAAAAATCTCCAACCCAGATTGTTGTACCTGGCCAAACTATCTTTCAAATTCAATAACGAAATAAGAGACTTCCATAACAGAGAAAAACTGAGGAAATTCATGACCACCAAAATATTTCTACAGAATATTTTGGAGGATATAATAGAAAGGGAAAAGGAGACTATAATATCAAGAACGCTAGTAAAAACAATCCACCAGGCAAGGCACGTAGTTAAACAGAGGGGAAAAACAGAACCAACAAAAACTATGACAAAGATAAGTCAATACATAACAGTTATAATCATCAATGTAAATGGTCTCAACTCACCAATCAAAAGAAACAGACCAGCAGAACAGATCAAGAAACAGGATCCATCAGTATGCTGTGTACAAGAAACACATTTAACCCAAAAAGAAATTTATAGACTGAAAATCAAAGGATGGAAAA
>PVJO010017246.1:0-32589 GCA_004026905.1 Hystrix cristata | reverse complement strand
TTTTTTTTTTTTACTTTTCAATTTTTTTGTATTTTTTCCTGCTCCTCTCTTTTTTCTTTTTTTTTCTTGTTTTTATATAATAGTGAAATTCTAGTTATTTGTTGTTAATGTTTTGTCTTGTCCTTGTTTTTATTTCTTCCTTCTCTTCTTCCCTCCTGTTTTTTTTACTAGTTCCCCAAAGTTTGCATAATCTTCCTCTGTCCTCCAACCTTGCTTCTCATCGCTTTCTCTTCTTTTATTTCTCTATTTTTTCCTCCTAATTGCTTTTGAATTTTCTCCCCTGAGGATAAAATTGCCATATTAAGAGTATATTTACTGTATACAAGTTTCAGGCTTATTTTGGATATTGTTATACAACCACAAATCTAGTTCATATGGTTAAAGGTGGCAGATTAATAGTTACCAGTTTGTCATTTTCTAGGCTTTGTTATATGCTATTGTTCCTGCTGATTGTACTACTTTAGCTAACGTGACAGAATTGTTCTAATCAGTTCTTCCTTGTATGCCAAGAGCAAACTTGGCAGAGGGTCATAAACAACACTATAGGCCAGAGTCAAAGAACCAGGGGCTGGCCAAGTAGACAGCCCCAATAAATTGAAGAGGTAGGATCTTGTCACAGACTCAAAACCCAAAAACCAGCTACACCTCCCTGGACGACATCTCTGAGGAAGTAGTCATTTACAAAGGGTTCTCAGTACTAACAAAATAGCTACCTGCCATAGGCAATTCATAAGCATCAACACAGGAATTAAACTAAAAAAGAAAAAATAGAAAATGAGAAGACACACAAACAAGGTGCAACCCCAGACCTCCAGCTGGCCAAAAGAAAACCCAAAGGGTAACATGATGGAATGATCTGAAAGCCTCCCACCTGGATTTTTGGAAGCCATAACAGCAGAAGTAACAAAGCAGATGAATGAGACTCTAGGAAACATCAAAACAGAAATCATCTCCAGAATAAAACACATGATTAGGAACTCTAGAGTACAGACAGATAAAAAAAATAGAGGAGGTTAGGAAAATGATGGACACCATAAATGCCCAACACAGGAAAGAAATGGAGTCCATGAAACAGATTCAAACAGATGTCCAGAAGATTTAAAATGCCATTGGACGTATAGGTAGTAGAATGAAACAATGTGAAGACAATTTCAGAGAAGATAAGATTGTGGTTAAAGATTATGAAAAGAAAGACTTCTTCAAAATGGAAGGGATCATGAAAAATCATTCCAACTGCTAGATGACACAAAGAAGAATAACATAAGACTGATCAGAGTCAATGAAAAAACAGGAGATAGTACAGATGACATAAAAAACCTGTTCACAGAAGTAAAGGCAGGAAATTTCCCAAGCATGGAAAACGAACTTGATATACAAATAAGTGAGGTACATAGAACTCCAATCAGCCACAATCAACAAAAATCTACCCCAAGGCATATAATAGTCAAGATTCCAGAAATCCAACACAAAAACAGAATACTGAAAGCTGTTAGAGAAAAGAAACAAATAACCTATAATGGAAAGCCCATCAGAATCACAGCAGACTTCTCAACACAAACCCTCAAGTCAAGGAGAGTTTACAGTGAAGTATTTCAAGCCCTAAAAGAAAACAACCTCCAGCCCAGATTGATATACCCAGCAAAACTATCTTTCAAAATTGATGGAGAAGTAACATACTTTTATGACAAAGAACACCTGAAGAGATTCATGACCACCAAACCAGCACTCCAAAATATTGTGAAGGACATTCTAGAAAGAGAAAATGAGGACTACAACTCCAGGAATCGCAACCAAATGAATACTTCAGGCAAGGCAAGTAATTAAAGAGAAGGGAAAACTAGGGAACCAAGAACAGATAAATAACATAACAAGAATAAGTCAACATATATCAGTTATAACCATCAATATAAATGGTCTCAATTCACCAATCAAAAGAAACAGACTGGCAGATTGATCAAGAAGCAAGAACCAACAATATGCTGCATACATGAAACACATTTGATTCAAAAAGCAATTCACAGACTGAAAGTCAACGGATGGAAAACAATACTTCATGTGATAGGAACCTGGAGAAAAGCAGGGGTAGCCATTCTATTTGCAGACAGAGTGGATTTCAAGCCAAGACTCATTAAGAGAGACAAAGAAGGTCACTACATTCTTGTAAAGGGAACAATCCAAGAAGAAGATATGACAATCATAAATATATATGCACCAAATACCAGTGCACCTAACTATATACAACAAATATTAACAGACATGAAAAACCAAATAAGCACTAATACGATTGTAGTGGGAGGCTTCAATACCCCACTGGCACAAATAGACAGATCAGCTAGACAAAAAGTCAACAGGGAAATATCAGAATTAAACCAAACTTTTGAACAAATGGACTTAGTAAATGTATACAGAGTATTCCACCCCACAACATCAGAATACACATTCTTCTCAGTTGCACATGGGACTTTCTCCAAAATCGACCACATACTAGCTCACAGAACATGCTTAAGTAAATGCAAAGGAATCAGAATTATCCCATACATACTATCAGACCACAGTGCATTGAAACTGGAAACAAATGGCAAAAGGAACCATAAAAACTTCATAAACACATGGAAATTAAATAGCACCCTCCTGAACAATCAGTGGGTCACAGACTAAACAAGTAATTAGACAGTTTCTACAATTGAATGATAATGCCAACACAACTTACCAAAATTTATGGGACACAGTAAAAGTGGTTCTAGGAGGGAAATCTATAGCATCAAACTCCCATATCAGAAAAACAAAGCAAGCTCAAATAAATAACCTAATGTTGAGCCTCAAGCTTCTAGAAAAAGAAGAGCAAGTCAAACCCAAAGTTCATATGATGGAGATCATTATAAAGATCAGAGTTGAAATTAATGCAGCTGGGGATTTAGCTCAGCAGTTAGAGTGCTTGTCTTGCAAGCACAAGGCCCTGAGTTTGCACCAAAAAAAAAAAAAAAAAAAAAAAAAAAAAAAAAAAAAAAAAAAAAAAAAAAAAAAAAAAAAAAAAAAAAAAAAAAAAAAAAAAAAAAAAAAAAAAAAAAAAAAAAAAAAAAAAAAAAAAAAAAAAAAAAAAAAAAAAACCAAAACACAGAAATTAATGCAATTGAAACTAAGAAAACAACACAAAGATCAATGAATCAAAGAGTTGGTTCTTTGAAAAATTAAATAAAATTGATAAAACCTTAGCCAACCTTATCAAAAAAAGGAAAGAAAAGACTCAAATCCACACAGTTAGGAATGAAAAGGGTGAAATCTCAACAGATCCTGCAGAAATCCAGACGATCATCAATACCTACTTCAAGAACCTCTATTCTAATAAGATCAAAAACACAGAAGAAATAGATTCCTGGATACATATGAATTACCATAACTGTATCAGGAAGATATTGAAACTCTAAATAACCCAATATCAGCCACTGAAATTGAAAAAGTAATTAAAAATCTACCAAGAAAGAAAAGTCCATGTCCTGATGGATTCACTGCTGAATTCTACAAGAAATTTAGAGAAGATCTAATGCCACTATGTCTCAAACTCTTCAATGAAATTGAAAGTGAAGCAATACTCCCAAATTAATCCCTGGAAGCAAGCATTACACTGATACCAAAACCAGAGAATGATCCAATGAAAAAAGAGAACTGCCAATCTCATTAATGAACATAGATGCAAAAATCCTCCATAAGATACTGGCAAACAGAATGCAACAAATCATCAAGAAGATTATACACTATGACCAAGTAGGATTCATTCCAGGGATGCAGGGATGGTTCAACATACGCAAGTCAATAAATGCGATACACCACATTAACAGAGCCAAGGACAAAAACCACATGATCATCTCAGTAGACGCAGAAAAGACATTTGACAAGGCCCAACACCCATTCATGATAAAAGCCCTGCAGAAAATGGGAAAAGTCACCTGAAAAAGTCATCTACGACAAACCAACAGCCAACATCATACTAAATGGTCAAAAACTAAAAATTTTCACTCTAAAATCCAGGACAAGACAAGGCTGTCCACTCTCACCACTACTATTCAATACAGTTCTGGAAACATTAGCCAGAGCAATTAGATGAGAGAAAGAAATACAAGGAATAAGGATAGTAAAGGAAGAAGTTAAATTATCATTATTTGCAGATGACATGATACTCTACATAGAAGACCCCAAAAACTCCACCAAAAGACTTGTCAGAGACACTGAAAGTATAGCACAAGCACTGAATGTAGCATTTGATTTGCTACGTTTGTGTCTATGTGTGTCTGTGTGGTCCCTTTCTCCACAGGAAATCTTACTCAGAATTCTGATAAATTTTCTGAGATAGGAGGGAGTTGTTATCATTAATCACAGGGATGAGTACACCCCCTTCCCCCACATGGCCTGATGCTCCCTGTCAGAAATCTCGGGATTTCAGAGGACAGTTGGAAAACCACTGGATTTGGTGGCTTCTAAGGGCCTTGCTAAATTGACTATGAATTTGGAACAAAATGAAGTTGAGCTTACTTTGTATGACTTTATCTTTGTAAAAAGTGACAGATAATAATTGTATGTATTTATGGAGTTCAATGTAATGGACAAAATACTTCATGACTTCACTTATCTATGGAATCTAAAAAAAAAAAATGAACTCAGACATAGTGAAGAGAACGGTGGTTACATGAGGCTGGGGGAGGATGGAGTACAAAGTTCCAGTCAGGGAGGAGGAATAAGTCCTAAAGAGCGACTTTTTAGTACAGTAATTATACTGAGTACAAGTAGGTATTTGCTACTGGAAAACTGCTGAGACAGTAAATGGTCAATGTTCCCACTCCAAAAAAGTGATCGTATCTTCAACTTAAAACTCTTAAAACATCCAATCGTGAATGCATAAAAGGCTTCAAAATCTCACAAGAAAAAAAACATACTCAGGAAAATTATGAAACTTGGAGTCAGCCTCGAGGTGCTTCCCACACCCCCTTCCAGTCTCCCTCCTGCCTACCTCTTCATGGTCTTCGGGGAGAGCTCCTGCTCTGCCTCCTTCATGGGCGTGTTGTAGGAGTCCACGTTGTACTCACTGTCATCGTCATATTCGTGGTCCAGCAGTGTCCTTGCCCACGTTCCCATATCGTAGGGGGGCAGCATCCCTCCAAACTCGGAGGGCAGGATCTCGGGGTGAATTAGTTGGTGTAGACTGTTCAGGTTGTTCCCATGTAAGAATATCTACCAAGGCAAGAGGAAGGCGAGAGGGAGATACAGAGGACACTCAGTACCCCTCAAATACTGACTACCATCCAAAGAAGTAAGGAGATGACACACACATGCCAGGGGTTTCTACATCCCTTAAAATACCTCAGCCTCTCATCTACTCTGGGAAGCAGGCAGGAGTTCAAAAATGTCAAGTAGACTCAGGAAGGTCAGATAGTTATTGTATTAAAGAACTGGAAACACAAATTTGGTTTTCTGCTTCCAAGTCATGGGCGTGAGCAGAATACCATGTGCACGCAGCTCTGCACACCATTTCGCTGTTAGCTGTACAAGCGGATGATGTGCATAATGAATGCCACTAAAGCAGACGCTTCTCTTATGGGACTCATCGATTACAGAGCCGACCCAAGTTACCAGGCCAGAAGCCGTTACCACTAAGGCTCTCTCTTTATCATCAATAAAAATAAGAATACTGTAACCACTAAATTACAACTTTATAATGCAAAGCGGGTGATATAAATAAATGAAGCAGATTAGCATCCTCATAATGAAAGGTTGGATGAGGTTTATGTCCCAAAGGACGAGCCTTCTGTAAGGTTGCCAGCTTCTGCTCCCTTAGATATTTCCATACTTACCGTCCAAATGGAAACTAGAAGAAAGTATTCAAAACCTACCAGTGTATGTGAATGTCGATTATCACTGAATGTCTGCATAGACCTTTTTTATTAAACTAAATACTTACTCAGCCAACATACTCAAGATTTGTTTCTCCCTCAATTGCTAACCCTTTTCTCTTTATTTCATTCTCAAAACTGCAGGTCAGCCTTCTCTGATACATCATGGTTGTCACCTCATATACATTTATGAAATATTTACTTAAAATTATAGATTATAAGTAACTTGATAACTTCAAGACGAACAGGCTGGCACTTCTGTAGTTGCTTTCCACACGGTCAGGGTCCACGGAATTAAATACACAGGAAAGCCAAGAAAGATTCGTCGACAACATTAAATGAAATCAGGATGGAGTCACCAGTTAACAAACACCTTTAACAGTTTATGGCAGAGTAAAAGCTGGCAACTTCGAGCTCTCACCCAAAGGGTGGAGTAAACAATCAACTGTCAGGCCCGCTGTCTTTCAGGTGTCCGTGGCGGTAGAAGATGCCACCTGCCCCACAGTACGCCAGGTTAACTGTGAGCCTCACACCTTCCCACTCTGCCAGGACGGCCTGCAGCCAGGATTTCTTTCCAGGAAAACACACACACACACACACACACACACACACACACACACACACACACACACAGAGGCATGCGCACTTCTAGATTCTTCTCATCATTAAAAAGAATTTTCCTGGGAATGCTCAGCTCTGGCACTTGAAACCCTTATTTTATTAGGTATTTGAATTTGTTTTTTTATCAGATCATTCCTTCTACCTAAGGAGCCTCCTTCAAGTCATGGGCGAGTTAGGGAAGTGACTCTGGGTCAGTGACCGTGCCCCGTCTGCCTCCTCTGTTCCCAGCACCCCACCTCGCGTCCCTGACGTCCACCACAAGTCTCTGCGCCCAGGCGTGCTGCCTTTGCCAGCAGTCCAGGGAGGCTCATGGAGGCGTATGGCTTCTTCCCGCATGTGTGGAGCCCTCCTCTCCCTAGTTCTTGATGGTCTGCCCTTGCCTCTCTCTCTCATCAGACTCTCCCCGCTCAGGACCTTTCCCATTCCAGAAAAACGCTGCTGCCTCCACGACTGCCCAGACTCCCCAGACGCGGAAACCGCTCTTGGGCTTTCTCTCCTCCCCCGGCAGCACTCAGCTGCCTGTCTTCAGTGCCCGAATATCCTCTTCCCGTTTTCCTCAACCCAGTCCACACAGCCTGCCTTCTGCAGCTCCCGTCAAGATCCTTCTCCCTACTAAACTCAGCGTGGGGGTCTCGTCCGCGCTGACCTGAGCTCTCTGTGGCAATGGATGTACCGGTGACTTTCTTCAGGGGAACATTTCTTCCAGGATGCTTTGACTTTTTCCTACCTTACCGGGTTCTCCTGTGAACTGCTCCTTTGGGCTGGGCAGCAGCAAGGGACTGCAATTGTCTTCCGGTTAAATTTGGCCCTTACATTTTTCTTTGCCATGACTGGCTCTTTCTAGTAACACCATTTATTGAAGTTTTACCAGTTTTCTTCTCATATTACTTATTTCTCTTACTTCGTGGAAAAAATCCTGCCTTTGTGGGCTCCTCTGCCTCACGGTACCTTACCACTCTAAAGATCAGCCAGAATATGATTTGCTATTTTTCTCTTTTGTTTTCCTACACGGTGCCATTAAAGAGATTCTGCTGGGCACCTGAAGTTCAACAGAAGATAGTGAAACACTTTTGAGAGTCAGCAGGGAGGAGCAGAGAGAGTCTACCACACTGAGGAGCAGACAGAAGCCAGTTGTGCTAGTAGGTGGGGAAACTTGCTTCCTGTCAGCTCTTGGGACCTGGCAAAGCCGCCACCATGTATTAGCTGAGGACTTCACTGGGTAGTGGGTGGAAGCCAAGATGTCCGCTTCTCACAGCCAGTTTAGGAGCAGAAGGTAGTCGTCAGTCCAGGAACTAATATTGGCTTGAACGATGAGGGTGTCAGACGTGGCCGTGAAAGGTGAGAATCCGGCGTGAAAGACTCCAGACACTGGGGAGACTCTGAGACGGTCCTCGGTAACACCCAGCATGGACATTCCCACCAGTCCAGCAGGTTGCCTCGTACCATTTAAGAAAATGAAGAACTCGGTGTTTGTTCCGTACCTGAGCTTGTGCAGGAAGATGCACGCTGCTCCTCGGCTTTCCTTTCACTGGTTCTTCAGAGCACAGACTGATAGTAACTG
The DNA here is from genome assembly GCA_004026905.1 of Hystrix cristata. Taxonomy (NCBI): domain Eukaryota; kingdom Metazoa; phylum Chordata; class Mammalia; order Rodentia; family Hystricidae; genus Hystrix; species Hystrix cristata. Next base: position 24,525 of record PVJO010017246.1, on the reverse strand, counting down.
AAGTGGGAAGTGTTGGGGAATGTTGTGAAATAAGATACATAACAGTCTTTTGTTGGACATTGATTGTAAAAGTAGAAATTACAGGCATTTTAATCTATAAATACTTCCTATGAATATGCCTGAGTCATAATTTTAATCGAAGTAGTAAAATTCAGATTCCTTCCTTCCATTTGGAACAGCACTAGCAAAGCATTCTTCTAGGCGCTGATAAACTGTCCGATTCAGTCCGAAACCCCCAACCCAACGTTGCCTCATTTTCTAAACTTGGTCTTCTTCAGTCTTTCCCTAGAGCAGGAGCACGTTTAAAATCCTGTCAGAAGTCAGCCCCGCAGTCAAGGCCCGAAGTGCTTCTGACATCGCTGTGTCTGAGAACGGGCCGATTCCTGATTCCTCCGGATTCCCGCCGGGCACAGGGCGCTGTGTCCACCTGGCCCCCAGCTCGCTCCTCTGCACCCCACGGCCCGCCGCACTCATTCTGCTCCAGCCTTCCTGCTCCCTCCCTGCTGTGCCTCTGCCTGGTTCCCCTCCTGGCACATCACAGGACCAGCTCTGCCACCTCCCGGGTCTCAGAGCAAGCTGCTCAACCTCCTATGCCTAATTTTCCCACCTATGAAATGAGAAAGATAACAATACCTGCCCTCACGCATTGTCGAGAGGAGGAAATGAGTTAACACGCGCTAAGTGCTGAGAACAGCGCGGCAGGGAGGGAACACCGTGACCCTTCGCTAGTACAATTGGGACTAACAGCCCCAGCAGGCGTCCGGGATAACCCAACCCGCCTTCAGGAAATGGCTCCAACAAACTGTGTTCACTTTCTGAATCCTAAAATATGAGCAATTCAACCGTCAGCGCTGGAAACAATTCTTCATATAAATTATGATTGTTTATAGAGTTCTGCTAGACTACGGAGACAATTTTAAAATTCACACCTAGTGAACCTGCTGCATTTGGAGGCCTCTGAACACGGAAATACCTGAAGCATGATCTCGGTCATTGAGAAACAGGGAGACTGTCTTCCGGTCAAGAAGTGAGCACACCGGAAGTGGAACTAACCGATCAGAAAGTGAACGCAGCGCCAGAGGTTTAAAGACAGCTCTGCACACGGAGCTGCGAGACATGCTCATGTATTGGCTCTGCCACTTTACAGCTGTGTGGATGAGCAGGAAAGCGAAGCATCCATCCTAAACTTTCTTCTCCTGAGCTCTGAAATAGGAGGTAATGTTTACTAAATTTGCTTTTCAGAGTTGAGAGGCCAATAGTGGTTACCAGGGGCTGGGGGGGGGGGGGGTTTGAGGAGAAGCTGGTCCCCGGATGCTGAGTTATCTGCGTTCCAAGAAAAAATAAGTCACAGTGCAGATAATGATAATGTGCTCTGTATTTCAGAAAAGGTAAAAAAAGGATTTTGAATGTTTTCCCATAAAGAAACGATAAATGTTGTAGGACACAGATACGCTCACTCTGATTGGAACTACACACTGTATGCAAGCTTTGGAGAAATAAATACATCGACGGTTGATTGACTTTTTAAAATAATGTATTTTTCAGAGCTGTTGCAAAGGTTAAATAAAATAATGTGCATTAAAATGCAGTTGAAAGTCTACCTTTAATGATAACGATAAATGTATTTGATATTTGCCATCTGTCATCCACTGTGGTAAAGGCTTTAAATAAACAGTCTTAGAATCAGAATGCTCATTATGTTGCGTGTACTATGAGTATCCTCACTGTTACATGAATGTGAATCTTAGAGACATGCAAGTATCGTGTAACTTAAAGAACTATGAGAATTTCTGCATCTTAGCAGTCTTTTCAATATGTGTGACTGATCATGGCCATCATCACAAAATTACACCAGACACTGCAAAATGCGCTACAGTCATTGCAATACATGTTATGAAATAACATCCACTTACCAGCAAGTAATATTAAAACTTTTCCTAGACCCCACTTGAAGTTACCTGGATTAGTAATAACGTATTAACTTGGCACAATTCTCTTTGCCTCTACACTGAGGCTTTCTTATATAATAAATGTGTTAAAATGTCCTCCCCTTTCTGCAAAGAAGTAGAAGAGTTTGTTTCATTCACAGATAAACTGTTAAGAGTTCATCAGAAGGTTTCTAACAATTTTAAAATGTCTTTTACGGTAAGTATTTGAATAACCACATAAACGCACATTTTACCGTGGCTGGTATCAGACACACAATATGCATCGTAAGTCGCTGACTACAAAAGGAGAACAGATTCACAAACAGAGAAACAAACATACCCTTTTCCGAGTCTTCTCCTTCAGGAAGGGCCGGATCACAGTGTACAGGGCATGGATGTACCATGGCTGGTTGACAAAATGAATCCCTCCGAACCGCGCTGGGAAGCTGTCCTAGGGCCACACGAGGGGACAGAAGTCAGGACGTGCTACAACACACTGAGGAGCTGCAGGGAAGGCCACACAGTGCGTAAAGGTGGGGCCGTTAAGAGGAAGAAGGGAAAACCTCAGAACATTGTGACTTTCTGACAAAAACCAAATCCTCCACAAGAACAGACTGCTTCTAAGAATCTCCACACTCTCATCCGTGCTGTATTTTAGACAGGCAAAATGCTAACAGTCATTACAGTCCCAGAAACATAAATAAAAAGATATTAGAGATTTGTCAAATACTGAGTGTATGTTCCATAAATGTTTTATTAAAATTATTTATAGGTATAATAACATGCATTTAAATTAAAATATTTTATTAAAGTTAAATGTAGTCATGTATAACATGAATGCTACCAGATATCAAAACTCAATTTATCTTATTACTTACAAACTTTTTTATAAACACTCTTCTTTAATTCAACTATAAAAAAGAACTCATGCTTAAGCAAAACGAAAACCTGCACTTGTAGCGTAGGAAGTGTGAGGACGTATTTCCCTGGTTAAATGAAAGTCAAATCCTGTCTTAGCTCAACTCACCGGTGGAAAGTGTAACTCCCCTGAGCCAGCTCCCTCTTCAGCAAGAGCAAACCTAGTGTGAGCTCCAGTGTGAGCTTGAATCTGAAGGACTGATGAGGCGCCTCTCTAGCCCTCCCACAATATGAAGGGAATCCTTAAGCCAAATGAACTGCACCCTTTGATGCTGCCAGTGAGCACGCTAAAGAGTCCACATAAACAGACCTGATTCTTGCAGCTAGCTCAATATCCCACACCGAACTGACTGCTGCAGTCCAATCAGTCAGTCAGTCAATATCTGAGACCCACGGAGACCTCACTGCTCCTCCCGCCCCCGAAAAAGCCATATGCACCTCGCTTGAGCCTGACCCTGGGCTTTTTGGATTCACCTTTCTACACCCATTACTTGACTCATACCAAATCACGACCGAGGCAGTGGGAAAGAGCAGGGCAAGAGCTGACTTTTCAATCAGTTAGATCAAGCTTAAAATTCTGACTTAATCCACTGCTCAGACATCAAAGACTAAAACAAAAACATAATTATTGATTCCTGCTTGCTCCTCATTCTGATCATTCTCATTTTTATCATGGTCCAGGTCTTGTGGGGCTTCTGTGGTGTTTTATTTTCACCTTCCGCATCATACCACTAGGATGCCGAGAAAATCCCAAGCCCAGCACTTCCATCCCAGGTCACTGCTATGCATCCCCTTCATAGCTCATGGACTTCTATCCCCACACCCCTGGCACAGCCCTACCTCCTGTAAGCTCTCACTAAGCCCCGAAGACTTAACTCAGGCAGCACCATTTCCAGGAAGCTCTCCTGGACACCTGCCCGCACTTCCTACGCCACTGCTCACCCTCTGAAGCCCACCCTCTGCCAGCACCAACATGGTGCCAAATCCATCGCTGCACCCGCCACGGGGCCCCGCGACAGTCTCTGTTCGTCCACCTACATAACTATACTGTGGACTCCGCATGTGGACATGCATGCTCTGCAGGGGTCTGCAGATGCCCAGCCTGGAGTCCACTTCCGCAGCAGTCATGCCCCAGCCTAGAGGGCAGGATGGGAGATCAAACATGCACATCATGCAGCTGGGATTCTGTGTGGGGGACTTGCCGAGATCATGCACTTGAGAAAGATTTAAGAGACCCAAAGGGGCAGCTGTCACCTCCTTGTTGCAGTTAGTAGCTGTCAGGAAGCTCCTAGAGGGCAGCGTGTGTAGGGCAGAGTCTAGATGCTCCCTTCCATTTTCTGGGTGCCACTTAGGAAGCAGAACCTCAGGGACAATGGCAATGAAAGTAGACACAGAGGTTTCTGATGCACAATTGCAGGGTGTGACACAATCCCAAGAGCTCACAGCACTCCCCTTCCACTCTAGTGGATCCAGTTCTTCCAGTGAGGTGTTAAGCACTTAGTCCTGGAATATGTCTGCTTTTTATTTGAACCATCCAGAAAGATACATGTTTTGTGCACTGAACTGAGCCAGACTGTGTCTGATTCATCTCTATATCCCCAGCATTTTGAAAATGTGTGTGTGTGAGTGTGTGTGTGTGTGTGTGTGTGTGTGTGGAGGGGGTAGGTGTGTGTGGAGGGGGTAGGTGTGGGTGGGTGGAAGTGTGTCAAAGTGTGTGGAAGAGCACAGCTAGGTGAATTCCATTGAATGGAATGGAATGGAATCTGATGTTTACTTTTAGGTAAACTACAGCATACACACACACACACACACACACACAAACACACACACACAAATGTATGCATACTTCAGCAATTTGCTGTAATAATAAATGTCTGGAAGCTAATAGCCACCACTTCGAGTGCTAGGCAAGCACTCTACTCCTTGAGCTAAATCCCCAATCCCAGCTTTCTGATATTTTAGTAAACCAATTTTGCATTCTTGTGTCCATACTTTTAATCAGGAAAGTTTTACAGGAAAACTAAGGGCTTAATAAGCGCACCTAACAATTTAAAGCATATAAATGGTTACATCTAATTTACCAACATCTTAACAGAGTTTAAAAGAAAAATGAATGTTTTTATCAAAAAGTCATATAAAATATGCCACTGATGTACTACACTGAAAATTCACAGAACATTAGCATGATAAACACAATTTATCACTGGATGCTAAGCAAATGCAAATATAAAACTTTTCAAGCAAATCTTTTCCAAAACAGATTTTAATAACTTATGTCTCTTCTTCTCTTTAAACAGCATTCTAAGTTGGGTCCTACCACTGTCCTGTCAAAACCTCTGGACAATTTCACAATCAAGGAAGTCTAATGGCCGCCGATGCACACAGCATGGCCAGGCCCTGACTCCACATCAATGAGGAGGACACAGTGTGAAGAGACACACGCGACAAGACAGCCAGTAAGAAAGAGCACGCGTGAGAGAAAGACGGTGACCCACACAGAGGAGGGCTCAGTCAGCAGGCAGGTCACTGCTCCGACTTCCGAGAGAGACAAGGAGAGAAGCAACATTTTAAAGAAGGACAGGAAGAATGTGGATGGCAAAGGACCCAGACAAGAAGCACCTTCTTTCCTAGCACTGTCACTTGGCCAGCATTAGCGTGGGCTTCTAGCATGTCTGGGAAAGACTGCTAGTCACATCTCCAAACTTCCACCCTTTAAGATGTCTTTCTTTAAAAATACCCTACTCAGTGAGATCGCAGGAAGGACACGAGAATGCAGAAATGAACAACGCCACATTAATTCTTGTATTATCCACTTTCATGGTTTTTTCTACTCTGAATACCGATTTTTCATTCTTCATTTTGCTCCAACTCTCAGATGATTTCTTCGGTTCATCTGTCTGCCTGTTTTGGCTCAACCTTTCCCATTAGATTGCTCAGACTTACTATTATATTCATAACATGATATATGGATTTCATTGTTATACCTTAGCTCATTGTTTTTCTGTCCACATCTCCCCACATACCCCAGGCATGTCACCTCTGAACATCCAACTCAATTTTCAACTCTCCCATAATCCTTTCTAGCACTTTAGCCCACACATCATTGCTCCCTCCTCTAAACATTCAAGCAATTCCTGCTTGTGAAATTTACCGTGTCATTTATTGAATTGATCTTAATAACCTAAGGATATAACTGATAAGCAAAAACAACATACACCGTGAAAGCACAATTTAATTTATAACACACTTTATTTTCATTGTTGTGTCTTTAACTGAATTCGTCCATGGCTGTCTTATTCCACATTTGCACAAGCATATTTTTAAATCATGCTATTGATGGCTATTGGACAGAATTCAACTTCCTTCCTTCCTCCTACCCAAAACTGATTAGTATGTTCCGGCTAAAATATTAGCGTGATATTTGAGATTTTTAGATCAGTCCAGGGCTTCATCAAACATGCCTTTTAAAGGATATATGATCTTTTCCTGCAGGGTATATTTACATTTCTATTTCCGCTTACTCTGCTTCCCTGGTTGTGGTGCATTTCCTTTGGCCCTGGACCCAAATTCAACCCTCACAGTTCTGTGTATTAGCAGCACAGCATCACTGTCTTACAGTGAGCAGCTGTGACTGTCTGAGGCTTTTAATTTACTCATCCAACTACCCTGATATTATTCTTAAAATAAAAACTAACCTTTAAACGTGGCACACTGTGTATGTATTTGTTAAGTAACTTATTTTGTATGGTATATAAGGACTATTTCCAATAAAGTTTCTATAGCAAAAATATGTTCCAAATAGACAAATCTGCGAAATTCAGAAAGTAGGAGAAAATTTCACCACTCTCATGCAATGAGTGCTTCCATTCCAATGCATTTTTCTTTTTGAAAAATGTTACTAACATAAATATGACAGTATTTTGCATTAATTTATATCAAACACATCTCACATGTTCCTCTAAACATTACACGTAACTTGTTCTCATATTATTAACAAACTCTGCAAATGTTACTCTTAACATTGAAATAAGATATATCAGAGATATCTGCCTCACCTCAACTATTTCCTTCCTGCGTGCTTGTTATGTAAACCAGCACTGTGGAGCACTGTAATTATTACAATATATCTTATAAACATATAATAAATATCATAAATAATGTTGTGTGTATTGGATAATAGACTCTGAGCCCAAGATTTGCTTACAGATGTCTTATGAAGGAGCGATCTCAGGAAAAAGAAAAATCAAAAGGAAGCGGGAGAGGAGAGATACAGAGGCAGACGTTCCACAGCGACCAGCTCAATGGCAAGTTGGCCGATCCCTTCACTGTAACTGTAGCGAAGGTCTCGGCTGAGCCCCAAGATGCGTGAGCAGGGGCGTCCTTTAGAGGAGTCCAGGACGGAGGGAGGAAGGCCCACATCTGTCTGTCCACACGCACCTCACAGCTTGCGCTCACTTTCTTCCCTGGGTGGGGCACAGCCTCTGGCTTTAAGCAAGAGTGACTACCAGGGAGGAACTCAGCTTAGGCCCTGAGAGTAACCGGCTCGGTGCTAAAGGCGGCTCTGGGAAGCACGTCACGCATCAGAGCCACTTGCTTCGCGGACTGCACAAATCCCACCTCCAGCTTTTTGTTTGGCTTGCTTTTCCTTTTGGAAATTTGAAACAGGAAAGTAGTAGGACACACATCAGCTCTCTCTGAAACTGCAGATCTCCACGCACTTCCTTCTTCTGGCGTGTTTCTCCAGCCAGGGGAGACGGCCCGAGACTGGATCCGGAGGACCCGCTGTAAGTCAGCTCCCAGCTGGAGCCCCATTGAGTCATGTCCTCACCCCCTACATTCCCATGGCATTGGGAGGAATGGGGTTTATTTGACAAACGGTGTTTAGGTCCCCAGACATCAATATCAACTTGGTCCCTGTGTCACGTGGCCCTTGAAAGGGTTAAATAACTCTTAACTCCAGTGTAGTTACTCAGAGAGATGGCTGTGCATCTACTGAAAAAAAGCTGATAAAATAGTTGTATACACTTGGTGTCGCAGGGTCCTTCCTCATGAGGATCTCTATTTTTTCGTTCTTGGATTTGAAGTCTGAGAACTGGCTCAGACCAGGGAATCAGGAATGATATTCTAACTTTGAATTGAGACAGTTGCCCACATCCTTTTGATTTCTTATGGTTGACTATATTCAATGAGACCTTCACTGTGTTCCTATCTTCCTTTCTCATTGGAACACACAGTTTAACAATCATGCCCACAGCTTTTCTCAGTAACAGGACCTTACGAATGTCAGATTGTGCTGCTCATTACAACTGTGCTCAATATGCTTCTGATGTTTAAATGCCGCCACCTGCCCAGTATTACATCCAAATTCCATTGTCCCCATTGCTCAGGACATTATTTCTCTAATACATTAACTATTTTCCCCATAATCCTTTTGATTAATACTTCTACTGAATCTTTAAAAAGCCTGAGACGTTGAACTCTCCATTGTGTTTTCTCAGGACAACCCCATCCTACTTCCCATCTGGTGAAAATTTTCGGAATCGCAGCTCTACAGTATGTCTATGGTCCGCTGAGAACCAGCGGTTGGATCCTCCTTGCCAGCCAGCTGGCGAGTTAGTCAGCTGAGGCAAGCGTTGTTTCTGCCATCAAGGAGGGATCTCATCATCTAGTTGAGAATATGGAGGAAAGATATGCATATTAACCACATCTTTACAAGAATCTCCATGTGATTCCAGAATAAAACATTTGTGATATTCTTATGAGTTAAAAACCCCAAGTCACATTGTAGGAATAAACCAGTGAGTCCCTTTTCTTAAAAAGAATAACTATTATAATCATATGTGACCATCGTCTTAAAACCTGAAAGACCAGGGGCAGGGACTATAAACATCTAAGAAAAAAATGACCTTGGTTTTTCAAAGGCACATTATTTATAGAGAAAATCAAGAAATAGGGCTACTTTTTTCATATTGAACTTCAATTGGTGAGCTTCATATGACCTTCTTTGTTTGACTGACGTATCACATCCAATAACAATCATATTTCTGTCTGAAGAGTCAATCTTGTTATTTATTTACATTCTCATCTTGAGCAGAGAATTGATTTCCACCTTCTTTGACAGAGCATAGCGCCGACCTCTTTCACACACAGTTTCTTGTTTAATCCCCATAATGACACCAGGTGGAAGGTGTTAACATCCTGCTTTAGATGCGATAACACAGGCAACAAAGACTGGGATCAATTAAGTATTCCATCCAAAACTGAAACCCCGACGTGGCGGAGACAAGATCTCAGCCCAGGATGCCTAATTCTAAAGCCTGAGTTGCCTGGCATTGTCAGGAAAAGAGACGACTCTCTTTAGCTGTATCCCAGGTCCTGTTCTCCAAACAAATCTTCTTGATGAAAACAGGCTATGATTTCCCAGAAGCTTGCTTGCGTGAAAAAAGAAAATCTCTGTCTTCCCGTTATCCCTCATCATGGAATACAATGCACAGTAGATGGTGTGTCATGGTTTCCCTACAGCAGTTTAAGAAGGTTTTGTGTAAATAACGTTATAGAAAAACTCCAAGAGAAAGGAAGCAGAGCAATAATACTTTCAGCTCAGTAAAGAACTTCCAGGAGGCAATTCCCCCAACGCCAAAAACACAAACAACGAAGGAAAACATGTCTCCTAAGAATACATTCGACCCACCTGTGGGACTCGGGAGGCTGGAGGAAAACCCGGAGAGGGCAGGGAAGGGGCCCCAGCTGAGCCCGGAGCTCTCCGCGGGGCTGCCAGCTCCTCCATGTGGCCTGCGGCCCCTTTGACACATCTTGGGGGCGGGGCCTTGCCACTTCCACTCAGCGCATACGTAAAACTAGACCTCGGCCGTCATTGGCTGATGAGCGCTCCCTCCCGCTCCACTAGCTAGACTTCCTCTCCCAGTTCACCAAGGCGAGCGCCACCTTGTCACTGCGTGGTGCAGACAGCAGGCCTTGGGTTTCCCAAGTGGGGCAGGATGCGCTTCTCCTCAGCCCTCCCAGAAGAGATAATGAGCCGCGCAGGGGAAATATGTTCTCCCCCCACCACATACTGAGGAATTGATACTAAGGCCTTTGCACAAAGCTACATCCCCTGCATCCCTAGACATTTTTCTTTTTTTTTTTTTATTTTTTAACTTTAAGATGGGGTCTCACTAATCCACCCAAGCTGGGCTCCAACCAGAGCTCCTCTTGCCTCAACCACCCCAGGGGCATCTTTCTAAAGTCTTCTTTTAAAACCAGGTGGTAAAATTTCACATCTATCTGAATCACTGCCTACTTGTAAATAAATACAGTTTCCTAATATTTAGAGTCTTAGATCAGGTCTGCCCATACTTACTTATCAAGAATTATGAGTACATTCGGGTTTTGAATTTTGGAAATAAATGTATCCCATGTTTCACTGTAGGAAAAAAAAAAGTCTCTTCAGGGGTTCATATAAAAGAACATTATCATTCTCAATATCATCTTCAGCACGACTATTAGCGTATAGAAGTGTAGGGTCTACGTAGAGCCTTGTTGGAAGGTAAAAATGGTGACTCTTGACCTCCCTCGACTTCTGTCATTTTAGGATCGTAACCTACACGATGGCTAAGGAGCTTCCAAGTAACTGTGGAAGGGCACTGAACACAATTCCCTCAGTTCCTCCACACATTTAAATGACAATGAACAACACAAAGTAATGCATTCAGGAGGCTAAAAACCAATCCAGACGGAGCAACACCAGTAAATTAGATATTTTATAAACTTTTGGAAGATGAAAAATATATTTAGTTTTGACCTCTGCCTCCATAACCTCTGCTCTATCGATGATGATGTTCCCTGGGTGATGGTGCAAAACTGCTCTGTCTTTACTGTGAAGGGACTCGCATGGGGTCCTTCCATATTATTTCCCACAAATGCATATGATTCTAAAATAACAATTGGATAAAAAATACATGTATAGTAATCATGAAAAGGACAGTTTATGATATATAGTCCAGAGGCTTAAAAACACAAGCAGGAAATCTAGAGTATAGGAACACAAAAAAGAGAATCAGAGAAAAATTAAAAAGAAAGAATAATCAATGTTTCCTTTTCTAACAGAATTCATTTAGTGTATGTGGCAGACATGTAAAAAGATCCACTCCCAAATACACGATTATAAATGCCAAATATGAAAAAAAATCTTAAAATCTTTTGCAGAAAAACTGCAAGCACCTACCAAGTAACAGGAATGTGTTTGAAGTCAGGCTTCTTGTCAGAAGAAATGGATGTTTAACAACTACAAAATAATGATTCCAAAGTACTAACAAAAAATTATTTTTAAATTAAATTTCTACATTTAGAAAAACTATCAAAAATTTTAAAGCAGAACAAACACATTTAGTAAATGTCAAAACTCTGCACTTTTAGTTCCCTTGCACTTTGTCAGATAAAAACAAAAATACAACAAAGAGAAACAAGAAAAGAACCCCTTAAGATTGAGTCCATCAAAATAAACAAATGAATAAATCAAAAGATAATGAAAAAATTCAAAGATTGCAGGAAAAAAATTTAAGAAAAAGCTAATACAATGCAAGGGTGAAATTTCTAAAAATTGTAGGATGACTTGAGTATAATAAATAAAAGGAAAAAACTATAAAGAACTACTAGAATACCTTCGAAAGTAAAAGGAATTCCTGTTGTACACATGACCAAATAGCTAAGTAATAATAAAATAATTCTTCATTTTTAAAAATTTCTCTACTGATTAAAAATATATTGATGTCTGTTTATTTTCACTATATGGCTAAATGGTAGTAAAGCTGCGACCATTTTTAAAGCATTTGATAAACACCGACAACATGGCAATCGCACAGACACAGCATTCTCAAACTTGGCGGTGGTTCTGTTTGCTAAGTCCAGGTAACCGGACTAATACTGTGCAACGATTCCCATTCAGTCATTTGTGCAACACTTCAAGTTTGTGTAAGTACACACTCTAATGTCTGCACTACAACAAAACCAACTAATCACTTATCTCCAAATACATATTTGTCATTAAGTGATGCGTGGCTGCATTTTAGCTGCTAACAGTCTTGTCTGGGAGTTCCTCAAATTAGGTCACCTCGCTAAAAACATTCTTGCAGTCATTTAATGAAAATTAACCCCCAAATTCAGAATTCTTCTAAAACGACAGCAGCATCACTGTAGCAGTTATGAGAGCTAATACACTAACTTGACTGGACCAAGAAATACCCAGATATTTGGTTAAACATTATTCTGGGTGCCCGGTCTTCTCCTGGAGAAGATTACTAGTTGCATTAGTGGAAGATTAAAACACATTGCCCACTCTGATCCAGTCCACCGAATACCTGGATAGAGCAAAAGGCAGAATGAAAGAGAATTGTTTTCTGTATCTCTCAGGACTATCTCTGAGCTGGGACATGAGTCTTTTCCTTCCCTCAGACTGGCACTCAAACTACAACTTACACCATAATCTCTTTGGATTTTCAGACTTGAACTAGAACTATATTACCAAGCTTTCCTATGTTTCAGGTGCATTGTCAATGAATCCTGGGATCTCGATCTCCCTCCCTCCCTCCCTCTCTCTCTCTCTCTCTCTCCCCCTCTCGCTCTCTCTCTCGCTCTCTCTCGCTCTCTCTCCCTCTCTCATCCTGTTGGTCTGATTCTCTGGAGAACCCATAGGATGTAGCTGTCCTGAAAAGACTCTTCAGAATTAAAAAAGTAATAATAATCTATCTTTCCTTTTATATTCAAGATGTTTGGAAATATTAGAGGACAGTCAGAATCATTTGAGAAGGGTTGAATTGATTGAATCACAGCTGTTACAGAAATACAGATATACTAATACAGGTACATGGAAATCGCCGGACCCTTCACTTATGTAAAATGAGTAGGTACAGAAGTAGCAGCCAATACACAGAATGAACTGCAGAAAAGATGTATTTACTGCTTTGTACTTGAAGGAAAGAATTAAGGTTCCTTGCAACAACATCCAATTATCGCCACTTTCCTCCACAGAACATAACAAACACACCCCTTAGAGAACTGACTGAAGAGTCATACCGTTGTTTTAAGGGAACAGCACTGTGAGAAAGCTGCTCCTCTTCTCCCGGGACCCCAGCGGAGCTCCCTCCGTGGCTCCTCCTGCAGGAGCAGCACCCCTTCCTGTGTGGTCTGGACCGAGGACTGCAGACGCAGCGACGGCACCACTTCCGGGTCTGGCCCGGGGACTCTACGGCCCTGATCCTCATTCCTTCACTGTACAGGGCAACTGACCACAGAGGCCTTCGAAGCCACCCAGAGAAGGTGGCAGGGCCACAATGAGGACAGTGTATGGGCCACACACGAGGAGGAGCCACACCATCTGCTGGTCTCACACCCACTGGCCTTCCCGTGAGAGATGCTTGAGTCCTCGCGCACATTTTGCTTGTCAGTCACAGTGGCCACCACTGTGTTAAGCACCCTTCTGTGTTTACCCACATTAATATTCCGACTGACTGTGGGCTTTCCAAGTGCAGTTCACTATAGGGCACAGAAACACTTAATTGTGCATTAGACGGTATCTCAGGGAACACTCCCAGGCAGCATGCCTGTTAGGAGTTTATTACAGCTTCTCCGATTGCAGGTGAAAGGAAACCAGGCCCACTGAAAAGTGCTCCTCAAAAGAGTTACGCAGAAAGATAAAGAAAACTCCTAAGAGAATGTGTATGCAAGCATGAGACAAGAGGATGACTTCCTCCGAGACTCGGGTGCCAGAATTTTAATATAAGAACAGGATAGTAACAGCTTTCATTGATGTTTCAAAGATTTTAATTAAATGTTTAAGAGATATGAAGGGGAAAACTAGGATGTGAAAGATAAGCATCCTATGTTATTGTTACCTAGAGTTAATTTGATGTCACTTGGGTACTAAGCTAATCTTTAAAAAGTATAATGGAAGTTCCCATTTTGTAGCTTTGAGTCAAAGACACAACCTGGAGGGAAGGAAGTACCAAGATGCATTTGTGTGCGCTTGGAAGGAGATGGAAAAACTCACACTGGCGCATCTTCCCTGGTCATTAATTCCGGACATGTCTGAACACAGCCAGTGAAATGAAATGCACGGGGCTGGGGGTTTAGCTCAGTGGTAGACCACTTGCCTAGCATGTGTCAGGCCCTGAGTTCGATCCCAGCACCCCCCAGAAAAAGGAAATGCAGAAGAGCTCATGTGGGCCCCTAGTATTTCATTATTAATAATGACTTTTTCCCTTTTTTGGCCTCAATTATTTGGATATTTTAGCCAAATAAAAACCTTTGTCAGTAGTTGAAAGGGTGAAAGTATTCAATTTTATTGACAATTGCTAATGCTTTTTAATTTGGCAAATGTGTTAACTTTACAGCACCCATCACCCATCTCTTCTTTGTTTATTGTTTGTTTGTTTGTTTGTTTGTTTCGGTTTTTTAAGACAGGGTCTCACTAAGCAGTTCAGGTTGGCCTCGAACTCACTATGTAGTGAAGATTGGCCTTGAACTCATGGCAATCCTCCTGCCTCAGCCTCCCAAGTGCTGGGATTACAGGCATGTACCACCACACTCCACCTCATTTTTTCAATGTAACACCTACTTTTAGAACCAGACACTTTAAAATGTTCAACTGTTAATCAAAGGAAATGAATAGCATTGCAAGAAATAAACGTAGTGATTATGTATACATACATATAGGTGCATCAGTACAGAATTGGTCTGGCCCATTATTAAGGTTATATAATCTAGCTGGGGACGGGGGCGGCTGAATGCAATCCCAGCACCATGGGGAGGCTGGGGCAGGCAGACTGGGATTTAAAGCCCACTCTGGGCAAATTAGTGACTTAGTGAGACCTCGAGGGAGGAAGGAAGGAAAGAAGCGAGGACACATGACCCCTAACCTGCCTGACTTCAATATTACATGCATCTTTTACTTGTTTACTATCAGCTTTGAAGAAACAGCATCTTACTTCTGAGGCCGCTCAGCCAAAATACATTCTTACACCGTGAATAAAGCAACTTCAGGGTTTTCATTCACTTGTTTTAGGTTCACTCACAAGTGGAAGGAAGCACACTCAGCTCAGACAATCCTGCATGTGATGAGCAAAATGTCACTATGTTTCACACACTGTCCTTCTCACTGCTGCTCACTATGGTTCCGCCTGTGCATACAAAGTGTGCAAATAAACGCTCCCCCTCCCAGCTCTCTGAATGAACCCAGGTCACAGGTCCACGCGCTCACCTTCAAAGATCACCATTGTTCCAACCCCGCCATCAGCCTACTTCAGGTTGAGAGGCAGCTTGTAAGCAAGAGGTGTCTGCCTCTGCTCAGTGCTGCCGGCCTGAAAACGACCATTCCGAAGAACGTGGCTGTAGAGAACAGGCTCCTTTTGTTTTAGTATGAATTCTTAATTGAGTCAAAATCTGACCGAGTTTCCCTCCTTATTCTTCCTTAAGTGTGCACACACCGTACACGTGCCCAGAACACACGGGCGAGATTTGGGAGACGGCACGAGCCGGAGCACTGAAGCCCGCGGGGCTCCTCACTGGCTGGCTGCTCAACACAGAGGCCCCCGGCCTTTAGCACGTCCTCTGCTCCCGACTCCCTGCGCAGAGCGGGGCTCCCAGAGGCGTCAGCTGGAATCTGGCAGGGCAGCCCTTCCAGTCTTCCTCTGAATGCCAAGAGCGCCGGGCACAGCCAGCCCCGCGCCAGCAGCGGCGCCCTGCGAAGGCTCTACCGGGAGCTGGGGAGACTGCGCCACGGTGAAGGCTGAAGCACAGACGTCCAGCAGGACAGCAGCAGGGAAGTTACAGACGAACGCATCGGAGGGGCAAAAGAGGGCAGGGAGGACTGAAGTAAAATTTAACAAATTTACAAATTGGGAGATTCTGGATTCTTAATCTGAGGCTTTCTTCACTGAAGAAGTTCTCAAGATATTTTACAAGGAAAAAAGTAGAGCCACAGAAAGCAAAAATATTCAAAGTACATCATTATCATTTCCCTGTAATTCAGAGTCTACACTGCCCCAGGTATTTCCAAACATTTCACTTTTTAATTGGCTTCCCAGCCAGATATCTGACAGTCTCCAAGTCACATTCACTTAATCTTATATTGATTTTATGAAAAACGTCCTGTTTCTATGACAACCCTAATCAATTAACTTCTTGTAAACAGCAAGACAGTTTTTTCTTCCTCTTTTTCTTTCCATTGAAGTCTGAATCCTTTTTGCCCAGAAAAATAAGCACTGGCTCTTACCTTGAGAAACAAGATTATGTTGGAAACAATGGTTGACATCTTTCATATTTTCAAAACATTTGGAGATTCTGAACAGAGAAAGTACATAGAATTTCCCAAATCAAAATAATGAACAGATGATCAGTTTGTAGTTGTGTTTATAAAAGATCTCTTTAGCTACCCGCAACGTGGCTTTCCCTGGCCTCCTTGCTTATCCCAGAGACCCAGGAGTCTGATGGTCACTTAAGAAGGCTGCTCACTAGGAAAAAGACGCTGGTTCTGCCTGCTGGTGTCAGCAAAGTGTAAAGCCAGAGGCAGCCATTTATGACCGCTTTAGTTAGAAATGCAACTGTCTGTCCCGATAAGGAAATTCCACCTCTATTAAACGGTGAGGATTTGGGGGTGAAGTTGGGGGGTTGCTTTAACCTGAGCCGACCCACTTGTTCTGAAAGACAGACCAGGAATCAACAGAAACAACAAGATTCAGAGAAGACACTGCAGTCCAACATTCTGGACTCAACCCTTAATGTTAACTGACAAAATGTGCCTAAGCATATTAAATTCTGAATTTTCATTTGCTGTCCTATAAAATGGCACTAATATGTGATTAACTCTCCAGTGCTCTGAGGATTCTCTAGACCTCCCCTCTCTTTCCATCCATCCAAATCCATGCTTCTACCCCAACGACACTTCCAAAGCAGAACAGGGGACCAGGACACTTTCCTGACCCAAACCTGCCTTTGTCTGACAGCCCAGGCCAGACCACGGGGCACGCACACCGGGTCTCAGCCCGCCTCCCCAGGCTCATCTCAGGGAGGTTCCGCGATTCATCTCTCATTCTAGCCCTGCCAAAGCAGGTCCGCTGTACACTTTCAACCTCCACGACTTCTGCGCAGGTCTAAGTATTTTACCAGCATCCCCACCTGTCCCTGTCTACTTAGCCACCTTTTGCTCAGAACCCTCAAAGTCCAGGACCTTCCATACCTCCGCCTTCCAGCAGTACCAGGAACTTCTCTCTCCCACAAGAAGCAAACATGAACTTCACCAGGTAAAATAATCTCACGCTGTTGGCTTTCAACATGAAAACATTTTCTTTGGCTTCCAACGTGAAAATATCTAGCTGCCGTTTCATCAGAGAAGTCACAGGAAAAACCGCAGTCTGAGCTCCCCATACCCAAGATTATTCGATTTCCACAGTCCTTCGACAGTAACTCACCACACAACTCGGGGAGTCACTGAACCCAAGAAAGGGGCGCGGCTAGAAAAACATGCTGCCCGGAAAGTGAGGGAATCCACAACAACTTTAATCACCGATATTACTCAAGGGGTCCAAGATGTGTCATTTCTAATATAATAACACTTTAAAATCGCGTCCAATGACTAAACCGAGGTTCACGCAAGCTGCGCAATTTGCACAAGCCCGTGACACGCGGCAGGGCTGCCGTCCACATGCAGGCCTGTCGCCCCCGAGGGCGTTCTGTGCCCTCCTGCTGTGTCACCCCTACTGGGTGCTGTTCAGTGAGTCACAGGTGAGACTCCACAGGTGGAGTCCCACAAGAGTGCCCGTGTCTTACACAGGGTGTCAGGGGCTGTCTCCAGCCAGGCCACTCCAAACCTCTTCACTCGAGGACGGAGGAAGCTGTGATGTGCACAGACAGGTTACTCAGCCACCTCAAGAGGACGAGAGACAGGACCCCGTCGGGACGGTAGGATCCCTCGCACAGACACTTCTTCAGAGTGTCGGTCTAATCTACTGAGGCATTTCTACATTTTTTTGTTCCATCCCCTAGAATATTTTTCGTTTGTCGAAATAAAAGTAACATTGCAGTAGAATTACGACACGATTCAAATATCATTGAGTTATTACTCTCATTTCATAATTTCTATTACTGAGTTAGCTGGAAAACATTTACTATTATGATGTTGGTGGTTTTGGTGATGGTGGTTGCTGTACTTAGCAACCTACAATTGTGCGTGTGTCCTAACTTCAACTATTTTTCAGTCTTATCTTCATCTTGAAAAACTACTTATTAATATCTTCAACAAAGCATTCAGCAATGATCAATAATATTTTTCACATAGTAAATGCAAAGTAAAACAAGGCCCTGGTCGAAGACATCAGAAAATGTTATTTCCAGAGGAGACTAAATATGACCCCACGCATGCCAGGATGGAGATGTTTAGCAGTCCTCCACTGCTGGGATTCAGAATTACCAGTGACTCAGTCCGACTTCTGGGAGAAAGGACAAGGGAGGTGGACCATTGCACCCTCCAGACACAAGCACAGAGGTTTAATCTCCTCAGAGCACCTGTATCCTCACACTTAGCACTTAAATAAGCTCCAGTGGTGGCCACAGCTAATAAGGAAGAGCACGAACAAGGCTGAGCTATCAATCTGTGCTCCTACAATGAGAACAGATTAAGTGAGGCCATAAAACATGCAAGACGGAAAGTAGCAAAACACGGAGTGTAATTCAGGAGTTTTTAAATTTTTCTTTAATATCATCTCTAGCCCTTCCTAGAGCTGAAGACCTGGTCAGCCCCTAATGCCCGGGGAGGATACAGGCTAAATGAGGGTAACAACAGGTGGGGTTGCCATTCTGGGTGAAGTAACAGAGCTGATGGTAATCAATTTTCTTCCCCAACTAAAGAACACTTTAAACACTGCTGGTTACGGGGCAGAACAGGTCTGATTCTATAGGATGTACACATCGCCCAACATGCTTCATTCTGTGCTCTCTCTCAAGCCTTGTTAACTATTTCTGTTTTCAAACAAAAAAAAAGGGAGTGTTGTTTGAGATAAGACAGCAGCAAGCTGACTCACCAGAGCGAGTCAGGATGCTGGTGTCAGGAAAAACCCACGGAGAATAAAGATCAGTGTGTCTTACTCATTCAGAGCAGAGTGCAAACTGTGAGCTCAATGGGCCTTGGATGTCCCACCAGGGACAGAAGCGGCCCGCAGCTAGGGGATCAGTGGTCTTCAATTAGGCGCCTGCAGTCACAGGCAGAAACTACCACAGAGTGAAGATCTGGGTCCTCCTGACTTATTTAACATAAAAAAAAGTCAAACATTTTGACTTGAATGATAAATATGTAATGCATTAATTTAAAATAAATGATATTCAGAGTGATAAAAGTTAATATCTTAGCCATTAACTTTCAACTTTCTGGAATATGTGTTCAATAAAAAGAATAAATAGTATCGCCCAAGTGAACTTGCAAATGTTTAAAGCTTAGAATAAATTCCATAGATATTACACAAAGGAGCACATGGTAGAGACAGCAGAAGGACATCCTAAAAGTTGAAAGAACTTGACAGTACCAGGTTTATGAAATAACTCTAAATAATGATTCATTTTCCATTTTATAATTCCCCACCAGTTAAATATCAGTCCCTGCAAGATACACCATTACTATACGAGTTCCACATGACAGCCCTCCCTCCAAAAAATCCAATTAAATCTAAGAAATAATTCAAAACACTGATTTCCTTGTTCCTTAGAGAAGAAAAAAAAAAACCTTGATTAACCTCAAGTAACATGAATATATTGCTGATCCTACCCCAAACTCATTAGGTTAAATGCAATAACAAAGCAAATATTGATGTAATTAATAAACACAGAAAAAAAACTAAATTGCTAAAAATTCAAACCCAATAATATGCTGCATATTTTGATTATTAAGAAAAATCTCTGTTCAGCCTCTATATTTATGTTTAGACACAGCGATGGATTCTGCCCACTATCACAAACTCTCATCTGTTAAAAGGCTAGCATTCTTCAGCTTTTTTGCATAAAAAAGCTTTGTTCAGTTAGTGTTTTAATATTTGTGCTCAAAAGCTGTATATATTTTGGTTTTGTTACTCCATAAGACATTTTGTATGACAACCCACTAAACACAAGACGTCAAACCTGGAAGACCAACGAACAGTAATTGTATCCTTACCTGCAGGCCTTCGATAGCTAATCGCAACATGCTGGGTGTGAGTTTAGAGGCTTGCTTGAAGGTGAAGTTACTCCAGTCTATGATCAAAACAAACCCGTTGACTTGAAGCTCAGGATCTTCAATCATGGCTTCTAAAGAAAGTAAGATGGCACGCAAGATATCCACCAGCGTGTACCTAGCAGCAACAAAAAAGCACCGAGTGAAACCTGACAGGTGCCTGTGTGGAGATTCTGGAAAGTTTTGTAGCACAATAAAGATCTCTTAAAATTCCTCAGGAACTGATTTTATCTAAAATGATTTTATCTAAAAAGCTTCTTTTAAGAAGTTTCCTTTATGTCACTCTGGAGACATATTAAGATGTAACATGAATTTCACTCAAATAACAGTGATTTGAAAATCCTACTATTTCATACTTTATAGCCATTTACTTTCCTCCAGGCATTGCTATAATTTTCTAAAATCTCATTTCAACTGCTTCAAAAGTAGGCATCATACTCTAAATACTTAAGAATGCCCTCAGCACTCCGACACTTCTGTTCTCATTGCATAGCCCCTCAGTATCTTGGGCATCTGCATTTGTAGATTCAATCAAGAATTTAAAAATATTTTTAATTTTCTGAGACAGGGTCTCATTATGTATTTCAGCCTGGCCTTGAACTCCCAACAATCTCCTTGCCTAAGCTTCCCAAGTGCTGAAATTACAGGCATTACAAACCATACTCAGCTCAAAAATGTTATTTAAAGCTGGCATCTGTATTGAGCAAACACAGACTGTTTCCTTGTCTAAAAAATGAAGTATAAAGACTATTTTGACACCATTTTCATTGTATTAGGTAGAAGCAATGAGATCATGTAAACAGAGCTGAACAACAGTATACACAGGTGTGCATACATCACACACAAATTCTGTACTGCTTTACGGGGGGATCTGAGCATCTGCAGCATTTCATGTGTGGAGGGGTGCATTCCTGGAACCCACTCTGAGGACACCCGGGGACACCCCTAGCTGAAAATCTGAGAATAAGACAGTCTCGCCAATGAACAGAGCACCGTAAGGGAAAGCTGCAGAAAAGGGGTCAGCTGACTTCAGCCACTTCTCTGGGGTCTCTATCAGGAAGATGAAAGGAAGACGAGTGGGCAGAGGAGGGGATCAGATGGACAGAGAGTGGATATCTGCCCTCTCTCGTAACACGAGCTGTCCAAACTCGGTGTGGTCTTTATTTTTTTCTGTCTTGCACATTAGCACAATTTTGGACACATTCTAGATTCCCGGCGAGTGCGGCAGTACCGGTGGGATGGGACAAGGCAAGGGGCAGGACACCGGCTGCAGATGACGACATCGCCTCAGGAAAGCAGAAGGAGGACGAGGGGCATTTCAGAAGCAGACTCCTTAAAAGTTGACACTTGATTAGATGTGGGCACTAAAACCAGTGAAAGTGTAAAGAACAACACTTGGATTCTAGCTTCGGAGCCTGGAGAAATGTAAAATCTTTCAATAACAACTGTACAATAATCAAAAATCTTCTGGAGATGGGAAGAAAAGTAGAGTTCGGAATCCAATCTGTTGTATGTGACGAACATGTGATACACTCTTAAGGGCACACCAAGTAAATATTTGGAAAGTAGATCCTAAACCCAGGAGAGAACTCAGCACTGAAAATTCTGGAATCAAAAGCATTCAGATTCTATCTATGACCAAGGATGGGGAAGGCACAACACGGCCAGCACTAAGAGAAATACCAGGCAATTATTCCAAGAATAGTATCTTCAGGAAACTCCAGCATTTTAAAAGAAATCAAAAAATTGATGGGAGATGTCAACAATTTCAATTTTTGTACACTCTGTAATTTTTTTTGTCTTGAAGCATTCAGGCAGAGAAGTCCAGGAAAAGCTCTACAGAGATCTGGACCTGAAGGATGAAGTGGGATGCAGAGACTGGATTTGGAGTGGAAATCATTGCCAGTTAGTGGAGGTGCTGGGCCCACAACAGAGAGAGCGCCTAGAACAAAAAGACAGCCTGTGTGATGGGAAACTAATTTGCCAGCTATTCCTCCCACAGAAGACTAATATCTAAAATATATAAAAAACTAAAAAATTTAGACCCCCAAAATAAAAGACCCAATCAAAAGTGACAAGTGAAATGAACAGACACTTCTCAAAAGAAGAACAAATGGTCAACAAATATGTTGGATTCCATCTTACTCCAGAAAAAAAATGGCCATCATAAGAAATCAGATAATAGCAAACGCTGGTAAGGCTGTGGGGGAAAAGGAACATTCTACACTGTTAGTGGGGATGTCAACTAGTACAACCACTACAGAGGTCGGTATGGAGATTCCTCAAAAGTTAAAACTAGAAATTCCATTCAACCTAGGGAGTCCCATTCTAGGTATCTTCCTAAAAGAGTTAAAGACACATTACAGTGATACATGCATACCCACATTTACAGCAGCATGGCTCATAATAGCTAAATCTTGGAAGTAGCCCTATAGGTCCATCAGCAGATGAACAGCTAAAGAAAATGTGGCATTTATACACAATGGAGTATGACACTTCCATAAACTAGGATAAACCTGAGTCATTCGTAGGAAAATGGATGAACCTTGAGACCATATGTCAAGTGAAACAAATCAGACATGCAAGCTTAAATATCATATGGTTTCTCTTATATGAGAAATCCAAAGTATAAATAAATTAAAGAGCAAAATAAAATATAATACTAAGTAGAGAGATAAAACTTTTTCAAATGGGCAGGGGATCAAGAGATGGAGGGAGAGGAAGAAGAGGGGAAGAGCGGGGGAAGGGATGAAAAGAGAGTGTACATGTACCAACGGCCCACAAGGAATGTAATCATCACCTACTGCAAGCATGTATTAATAAAAAATTAAAAATAAAAAAAAAATAAAAATAAAAAAAAAATTAAAAATAAAAAACTTTTTAAAAGAACTTAAATAGTACAAAAGTGTACTATACTTAACAAAAACAAAAGAAAATAGAGATCTTCAGAAAGGTGATAAAATTTAAATTTCAAGAATTAACACGTAGTTATAATATTTGAAAAGACAGAATATTGTATTTTTTGTTAAAATGTGACATCAAGTAAGTAATTTTTTAAATTAAAAATAGCAACATTTAGAGGCAAAGGGAAACAACATAGTAGTTCAAGAAAGAAAAATTAGGAATTTGCAGTGATTTCTGACCTTTTCAGGCCTCATTCCCCCTTCTGCAACATCACTAGTTTGATACAGAATCCTCTTTAGGATTCTGGCATGAAGCAAACTCTGAGCACAGGAGACTGCAAGATGGAGTCTCTGCCTCCCGCCTCATTAGCTGGGTGCCCCTCAATGAGCCGATGAGTCAGGAATTCAGGATTCTGAGGCTCATCCCTTATCTGAAAGAAGCAGTAACCATACCTGCCTCACTCCGTCTCATTGGTGGAGCTTGGTGGCAGGATCACAGAGGCAAGAAGACAATTCTGGTGAATGCATTTGCACAATTCTAGGTAACAACAAGTGCTCAGTAAACATTAGGTGGAATACACACATAGTATCATTTTTGTTGTAATAATAGTCCTAAGTGTAGTGCACTAGACAGGATATAATCAGAACTGAAAAGTGTTTTACTTAAGAAGTTAATGATGATCTTTACGACAGACTATTACAATTATAAAAGGCAAGGATCAAGAAATTCTTTTGAACCATCTGGATGGTGTACGGCCCTTTTTATAGGCCTAGGGATTTGGCATCCAGAAACAGTTCCTGAGTATATAAAACAATAAAACCTTTTGTGGAGCTTTACTGTTTCTTTGGCATTAAATCTGTGATACACATATGGCTAATATCATTAATGTCGCTTCATGACTGGCCTACGCTCAACATAAACACAATGTCCTAACCCAGTGGTATGATCTGAAGCCTTATACCTAGAGAGATGGGAAAGTTGGAGCAGGGAGGCTGTATTTCTGGATGAAACCAGATGACTTAAAAGAAACCATTTTACTACTTGAAAATGACAATAATATCATGGTAAAAAAAAAATTAAAAATCAGAAAATTCCAATTTAGAATGTTCTCTCACTGCAGGCATGATTCTTACATGACCCATGAGAATATCAAATAGCGCTAATATCAAAATACCATAAAATAAAACTGAATCTGCAATCAGCTGTAGAAGGTTGATATATTTGTATGTAGCAAAAATAATAAACTTGAGATATTTATAGGTAAATGGATACACCTTGAGAACATACTCTTAAGTGAAATAAATCAGACACACATGAGTCCATATCGAATGGTTTCTCTGATATGAGAAACCATAAGTGTAAATAAGGACAAAAAAGTATAATAGATAACTAAGTAAAAGAAAGATAATATTCAATAGAGAGGAGAATTAGAAAGCATGGAGGGGGAAAAGAAGGAAAGGAAAAAGAAAAGAGAGGGGAAAGGGGGAAAAATGTAAATAAGGCTACCATAAATAGGGAAGGGAAGGG
>PVJO010017245.1:0-39727 GCA_004026905.1 Hystrix cristata | reverse complement strand
CAAATGGAGTGAGGGGAAAAGACCTGGAAAAAAAGTGCTGCTGTCTCTTGGTGTCTGCAGGAGATCAGCTCCATGGCACCTCCATACCAAAATCCCCAGCTGTATTTACATATTGTCATGTGTACTTTATGTCATCTCTAAGTGCTTATAAAACCTAATACAATTAAATGCC
This sequence comes from Hystrix cristata, assembly GCA_004026905.1. Taxonomy (NCBI): domain Eukaryota; kingdom Metazoa; phylum Chordata; class Mammalia; order Rodentia; family Hystricidae; genus Hystrix; species Hystrix cristata. The sequence goes on along the minus strand of PVJO010017245.1, from coordinate 39,555 downwards.
AGGAAAATTGTTATATTGTACTATTAGGGAATAATGACAAAAAGTTCGTACCTGTTCAGTACAGGCAAAATATTTTTCCTTCTTGGATATTCTGGATCTAAGGTTGGGGGAACCTGAATGCAGAACTTGCAGACACAGAGGGCCGTATATACAGTAACTGGCGCTGGGCAATGATAGGCTTGGCTATCAAAAACCAAAACTGAGACAACTTACACAATGTTTTTCTGCTTAGGAAATGAAAATCTAAAAGCATATGCTACAACCAAAATTTGAATTCAAACCAGTTCTGGGAAGTTTTGGTGTGTGATGATGGGGATCAAACCCAGGATCTCCCATGTGCTGGGTAAGTTCTCTACCACTGACCTGCTACCCTTGTCTTACTACATGGCCCACGCTGGTCTCAAACTCCTAAACTCAAGCAATCCTCCAGCCTCAACATCTTGAGGAGCTGCCACACTTGATTAGCTTTTTTGCTTTAAAGCAGTGCTTCAGAGATGAAATTGTAACTAGTTGGACCCAGACCTGAGTTCTGCTGATCTCATCCACTCTGGGTCTGCCATGATTGCTCTCACACCTTGCCTGAGGTGTCGGGAACTCCCAGACTCCAGTCCTCCAGAAGTGGTCCAGTTCCACAGACCCACATGTCCATCTATCCCCTCTACCCCTACTTCTTACCAAGCCAATATTAGACTTCTAGAACCATCTTCTACCTCTTCCTTCTCCCTTATCAGAGCCATCCAATCAGGACATGAAGGAGCTGGCATCTCATTCTGGGTTTCCATTATAATGTATGTATTAGTAAACATGTGGAAGTAGATTTACTGGGATGGTGTGCCCCACACATTTTATTGCTGAGGATACACAATCCTGGAGGCCAGTGTAGCACTGGCTCAAGTCTACTTTTCTGACTTACTCAGCTGCCGCCTCAACATCTCCACTTGGATACCCAGCTGGCATTTTAAACTTAACACATCTAAAACTGAACTCCAGAATCTTCTCCCTGCCCAGACCTGCTCTCTTTCAGAAGCCTCCTCCCATCTTGGCAAATACCAACTCCAAGCTCCAAACAAACCTTGGCGCCATCCCCGGTTCTGTACCCTCTCCCACTCTTCATCTAATCAAATCACCAAATATCCAGAATTCAATGACTTTTTACACCTCCACAGCTGTTACCCAGATCACAACTCTTAACCTGCCTTTCTCCCCTACTTAAGACAACTCGACTAAAATGAGAGCATGGTCAAGTTATTACTACTCTGCTCAAAAAAACTCCAACGGCTGCCGTTCCTAGGAAATTGCTGAAGTTTTACAAGGCTGGCTACATCATTCCTGTCACTGCCCTCAGCCTGGCTAGAACTACAGGGCCTCGTGGTATTCTCAAACATTCTAGGTGTCCCTGTAGCCCTCACCCTGGATGTCCCCCTGCCCAGAACACTGTATATGATATGATCTCTGCTTCCTCCTGAGCTTTACTCAAATGTCATATAAACTGATCTAAAACAGCAAACCTCTTCCTTGTCAACTCCTCCTCCCCCTACTTTCTTTGATCTGTGCTTATGACTGATACTTTATAACAACAGAAAGAAACTATAATGAAATACATGGTAAATGTCAGAAGAGGAATTTTGTGTTTTGTTCACTATAGTATTTCCAGTGCCCAGCAAATAAGTTTGTTGAATATATGACGGGTCTATAAAAATGTGACCCTTCTGGGCTGCAGTTGCAGCTCAGCGGTAAGGCGTTTAGTTAGCATGTGCAAGGCCCTGTGTTCAATCCCCAGCACCACAAACAAAACACCCAACCACTCCCCCTACCTGCTTACATTCTCCCCTGTCTTCCCCTACTCCTCAGCATTGATCTTCACCAATTCCCCCTGCCCTAAGATAACTCATCTCTAGCCCATCTCAGGTGCCACTTCTCACTCATCTTGGTATCCCCTGCAGCACCCAGCACAGTTGTTGGCAAGCACACAAGCCTACTCGATATACTTATTTGTATCTTTATTTTTCTAATCGATTGATTATACAGGAAAACGAAGAACACAACCTAAAGAAGAAGCCTGGAATCTCCTTTAATCATCTCTCCTGTGGATGTGATATTTAATCTCCCGGGTTCTCGAGCTTCTGCTGTATGGGAAGCACTTCATGAAAATCCAGACGCCCATGCCATGTCTTTCTGCAACGAGCCTGGGCCTGAGTACTGCACTGGTTTCGGGTGGTTCTGATACACACCCCGTTTGAGAGCTACTCTCCTAGATGCCTAAAAATAGCTTAGGCTTAAATGGTCCTCGGCTAAGTCGTAAAACATGTCCGGGAAGGCTCAGTCTTCTCACAGCAAGGCGGACCCTTCAAAAGAGTTCTTGAGAAACAGAATGTTCAAACTCTTAGAGGGTAGTCCAGGAGCGCTGAGTTTAATCCTCTGGCCAGATAACTGTGTAACCTTGTCCTCAACCCTGGAGGCTCAGTCTGCCTGTACTATGCAGTTAAAATCGCACACGATTTCTCCTATTCACGTACAACTCACGGACGATGCAAGAGCGAGATTACTTATGACAAAGCAATGCAAAGCTGAGTAAAAACCTAAGTTACTTCGGTGCCTAGAAACCCTGGCTTCTCAACCTCGAAGGGGTGCAGGCAAGCGCAGACCTTCCTGGGGTCCTGGGGGTGAAGAGACAGGTCTCTGCTAAATGCACCCTCCCGGAGGCTGGGCCACTTGGCCCCTCTCCCAGGCTTTCTCCTCCACACTGCCTGCCCGGTCGGGGCTGACCTATTGCGCCACCGCCTTCGGCCAGTGCCCGGTGGCCGTGCAGTCCAGGCTGGCCGAAGGGTCAGAGGTGCGCGCGAGGCCGGGAGGCACGCGGCCCGGAGCCCCAGCCGCAGGCCGCGCCTCGTGCAGCCTACCTGGGCCGAGGTGCTGAAGCTGCGGCGGAGAGCGGCGCAGGCGGGCCGGGCGAAGGCCGACAGCATGGCTAGGGCGGGCAGGGCGCAACCGGCAGGCGCAAGATCTGGCGGACTGCAAGTGACTCCAACGACCTCCACACTGCGCAAGGCTACCACCCGACTCCGCTCTGCCTGGTCTCGCGAGGGTAGCCCGGGTTCCTGCCCCGCCCACTACTGGGTCTCGCGAGATCGCGGCCACTTCCGGGCTGTGAGGCGGAAGGAGGGAGGACGCCCCTGGCAACCTGGGTGTTTGGCTGGGTCCCATAGCACATCAGAGTCGGCTGGTAGGGGAGTCGTGGTCGCCGAGGGAGGGAGCGTCCGCGTCCGAGATTTAGAAGAGGACGGGCTGTAGGCTGGAAGCACCTTGGAGCCATTTTGCAGGTGGGGCTTCAGACAGAGGAAGCCCTGACGGCGAGCTCAGCCGAGGTCGCGCAGCAGGTCAGGTGGCGTGGGTCCTGGACCTGAGCCCCCGACCTCAGCCGTAAACCTGTCTCCTGCCTCTGGAGCGAGGCGGGAGGAGAACTCAGAACGCTAGAAAAGGGGGCAGAGTGAAGAGAGACTGAGTCCCGGGGCGGAGGTGCACATCAATTCACTTCCGGGCACCCGCCTGTGTCTTCATCCCTCAAATTCCGCAGTCCCTTACGGTACAGTTCTCAAAGCTTCACAAAACACTACCGGTTATAGCGATCACTAGTGCTGCCTCAGCGCCTGACGCTGTTCTGCAAGCTGTAGAGGACCACAGTCCTTTGTTGGGGGAGGAAAGGCCTGCAGAGATGCTAACTCGCCCCATCATCCCGTCCCTACCCCTCCCTCATTCAGCAGTGCTGCAAACACGGTCCCATCGTTGCCAATTTATACTGAAGACACTGAGACTGAGCTTATGTGGGTTTGTTCAGAGTCTACCTAAACAGGAGGTAGAGTTAATATTCCTGCTTACAAGGAGCTTTATCATTTATCTTTTTAAATTATAAGGTTATTCCCCGCCCCCACTCTTTTCTGGGCATACAGAGGTGCCTCAACACAATCATTTCCCTCAAGAAGTTTAGTCAGGAGGGGCAGATAAATGTACCACATGTTGCTGCCTGGGTAGAGAAATGTAAATCCTAGCTGGACCTGTGACTCGGTCTGCCTGGGGACAGTGGTTGAGGAGGCAGGAGTGGATATAACATCATGAACTCTAAAGAACATAACAATACAAGGGAGTTCACTGTGGCTGCCTTACTCTTTCCTCATCCCCTTCTCTTGTTTGGTGAGCTAATAAGATACGCCAGTCCAGTCTTGGGCTTGGTTATTCACCTGTGAACTAGATGTACACATTTTCTGTCTTCAGGGAGCTCAGAGTCTAGTGGGAAGGGCAGTTAAATTGCAAGAGTGGCATGGGCCACAATAGGAGAATTTCTGCAGTGCTGTGGGAACATAGAAGGTGCGTCTAACCTGGAATTTGGATGGTGGCTGCATGAGAAGACCTTCCGGAGGATAAGCCATCTGAGCTGAGACATGCCGGAAGAGTAGGTGGGATTCACTGGGAACATTCAACTCCAGAGGAGGCTAGAGCTCTTAACTCAGAGAGTATCAGATGGGTCATTAACAATAGGAAGTACACGGGCCAAACGGAAGGGAAGGAGGAGAAAAGAGCCCAAAGAAAAACCTGGAGGAAACTTTGGGCCCAAGTTCAGGGGACATAGGACAAATAGTGTCCTCGGTCTTATCACTGTTCTCTGGTAATTGTTTACCTTTTATCTTGCCCTGGAGCTGAGATCACCTGGGGATCAAGAACTCTGTCTTTCATCTCTGTGTCTATTTTCTAATAAGCGACTGAGCCCAGAATAGGCCTCTGTGAATTTTGGAAGAGTTCAATGGTTTTTGATGAGGTCAGGAAGACCAGATTGTTCAGGGCACTGAAAGTTACCTAAGAAGTTTGTATTTTATTCCTTGGAAGGAATAAATCGAGGCTTTTGTGAGGAAATTAGACTAACCTCACATGCTAAGGATGCCAGGGGTAAAAAATATGGGAGGGCGGGATGATTGCTTAGGAGACTATCCTGTGAGACAGTAAAGATCTGAACATGGTGGTGGCCATAGAAATGGGTGGGGCTGCTGGGAGGAGGACTCAAGGGCAGAACAGGTGAGAGTTTGTACTTGTAGGCTTGAGGAATGAATGGAAAGGATGTGGAGAATCAGGCTGAGAGGAGCATGTTCACTCAGAAAGAGGGAGGTTTGGGGTTGTGTGGAAGGAGGACTGGCTGGAGAAAAAGCAAAGAGCTCTATTTTTAAGATGAGGGTGAACTGGGAGTGTGGATAGAAATATCCATGAGTAGGCTGAGCGTGGTGGCACACACCTGTGGTCTCCGCACTTGGGAGGCTGAGGCAGGACGACTACTTGAGCCTGGGGGTTTGAGATCAGTCTGGGCAATGTGGCAAAACTCCGTATCCAAAAACTAAAAGGAAATATTAGTGGGCAGATGGACAGATGTGGAGTCGATCCAAGAGGAAACGTGGGATTGAAACTGGAGCGAGGCCAGAGCTGAGTGTGTCATTCCTGTAGAGGAGGAGAACTGAGACTGTGAAAGAGAGACTAGAACAAGATCCTCAGGCTCCCCCCTCATCTGGCTTGGGCCCTTCTGTATCCCTGCCAAGTCAGCGTCTCCACAGAGGAGGGACTTTCTACCTTCTGAGTCCTCTATCCAGGCTAGTGCAGATGCCTTAACTGTTGAAGTACCTTCCCATTGAGCTCCTGTCTGCCTCACTCTAAACCTCAAGATTAGTATGCAGTCATAGCCGCCGTATCAAGTGCTGACTCCTGGCAGGACTGTGCTTGGTGCTTTTCACACATAACTGACCTTAAACAGTGAGCGGCCCTCATTGTAGCAGAATGCAACCATACAGCAGGGTTACTTTTCCGTCTACTCTCTTTCTTTAAATCTTTGCTTGCCTTTGGATTATGTGTAGTCAAGGGGACAGACCTATTGGAATAGCCTGATGTCCTGCTCATGTTAAAAATCAAAACCTGAACTTGGTTGGGTGTGGTGGCACATGCCTCAGTCCCAACATTCTGGGAGGCTGAGGCAGGAGGATCATGAGTTTCATCCCAACCTAGAGACATAGCAATTCCCTATCTCAATTTTAAAAAGGGCTGGGGTGAACCAAGATGTATCATGTACAGGTACAAAATAACCATGTTGATTGTGATCATTATGTATACAATGTACCAATACATGTTCTTGGTAAAAATAATTAAAAAATTAAAAAAAAAAAGGGCTGGTGTAGGGGTTGGGGATTTAGCTCAGTGGTAGAGCACTTGCCTAGCAAGCTCAAGGCTCTGAGTTCGATCCCCAGCAACCCCCCCCTCACCCCCCCCAAACTTTCTATAGGCTCCTACATTTGAAGAAGAGAGAGCTTGATTTCTTATCTCTCTTCTTCGATCCTCCACCCACCCTAGAAGGACCGTGTAGCTTCTGACTTCTGACAAAACCACATGGCTTCTGTGTTGGTGGAGTTGGGTTGTAAGTAGAGATGGGGCACGAAAGGTGCCTTTGTCGTCTGGCATTAGTCGATCCATCTGAGCTTGATGGATTTGTGGCTGACTGTCCCATGCAGTGCCTTTGTGGTCCTTCTTACCTGCAGCTCCCTTGACCTAGGTGGTTATATCTCAGTCTTGCTTTCAGTGTTTCCTTCTGCCCTTGGTTTCTGGAATCCTCCACCACCTGGCGTGGATCCATTGTCCCTTTAGGTGGCCCTCTTGGGCTAAGTCCCTTTGAGATGGCTTTTAGTTGGCCTTCTTTCCTGCCTGGCCCACATCTCATCTACAGGAAGCAGGCATCCTGTGGCCCAACACATTTGGGGGTACAGGCCATTTCAAATGCAGCTGCCTCTCCTGCTTTGCTCCCAGCCAGCCTGGCTTGAACTTTTCCAGCCCAGGACCAACCTCACCCTTGGTGTCTGCAAAGCTTCAGTGAGCACAGGCCAAGCTAATCTAGGACTTTCTCCTTGTTTCATGAGTTACTCCAAGAAAGCTGAGACTTGTGAATGTTTGAAATCAGAGATAAATGCTAACAGGGGGAGCTCTGAGATGCTGAAAGGCGAGCGGGGCAGAAGAAGCATCAGGTGGAAGAAGGTGAGGCCTGAGGATGCTTATCTCTCTGACTGTGAGAGAAGGCACAGAAGGGTACCCAGGGAGCAGTGGGTGGAGAAGGGCAGTTCACATCCAGCGGGTTTAATCTTCCCAGGCAAAAACTAGAAAGGAGAGAAGTTGCTCCATGGGGACCCAAGCTAGGTTGAGATTTGGATAGCTGCTACAGCCACTGCAGTAATTCTGGGCAAGTGAGGAAAGATGAAAAAGGGATTAGCTAGTAGATGTGAGGACCAGGCTGAAGTTTGGAAATGTGTATGTGTGTGTTGTGTGTTCAATCCCATGGGCGGACCCTGCACCAAAGTCACAGACCTACACACACAGGCACACACACTCCTGTGTGTTCACATCCTGGGACACACAAACACATGGATCTACATAGACACTTATTTTTTATTTTTTGCTAACTTTCATTGTTCACCCAATAAAGTATATACGGGCCTTCACTCTTCATTTTGGTTTTGACAGTTTCCATCCTTTTAACCACTACTCTAAACAAACTATGAAACATTTTCACTATTCCAGAAAGTTCCTTCGCACTCCATTCCATCAGTCTCCCAAAACAACTATTTCCTGATTTTCGTTACCATGGATTTATTTTGCCTGATTGTTGTATTAAAAAAAAAATCTACAAATCTATCGTGTATACACTGATATCCTCCTCAGCTTACCCCACACATCCACATGTACTGACTGACTGTATCTTATGGCGGGCTAAGATCCCAGGCACGGGCGCTTGTATTCTGGGATTAACTACATATATACAAACTTCTCTTCAACCCCAAAGTTATACCTCAAATGAAGTATTCCCAGGCTTTCCTTTCAGGTCTTTGGACCTAAAATGAGGAGTTAGAAAGATGGTCATCATTCTACCTTGCACAGATGTTGCGTTTATTTTTCTCTAGGTGCTCTAGGATATTGGAAATTGGAAAGATGTATTTTTTTATTTACCTATGTATTTATTGCAGTACTGGGGATTGAATGCAGGGCCCTTGCATTGAGCTACATCCTTAGCCCTTTCTTTTTTACTTTGAGACAGGATCTCACCAAGTCACTAAGTCATCCAGGTAGGGTCAAACTTTCAATCCTCCTGCCTCAGCCTCCCAGAGTGCTGGGATGCCAGGTGTGCATGACTGCCACTGGCTTAGGATATGTATTTTAAAACAGAATTGTATTTAGATAAATAATTTTAACTTTTGCTTCTGACTCATAGGAAGTCAAAAGAGTGTGGCTCTCTAAGATCCGTCCTAGCAGGACGGCCAGGAGGTGGTGGACTGGCCCTACCAGAGGCAGCAGGAAGCTGCCAGCAAGGAGCTCCTAAGAACCGAGTGGCCAGTGGTGGCAGGTCTGGGTCTGAAGCAGGGAAGTGAGTAGAGAGCTGGTCTGGGCCAAGGACCTGTACTGAGAAGCGGAGGGCAGGGCCCAACCACAGTCCAGGAGCAGGGGACCAGCAGGCCTGGGAGACGGAGGAGGAGCACATGAGCCCAGATGTGATCATGGTGACCTGTTTCATTTCCTCAGCTCCAGCCTCCAACAGCTCAGCTGTGTCGTGCACAGGCTTGTCACCTTCACAGGACCACTGAGGTTTGGGAAGTAGCAAAAGCAGGGTCTAAGACAAGGCAGGGTTGTAGGTGGGTGAGTTGACCCCTCTAGACCACACCCATTTTCCCCAAAATACGGAGACACAGGAAGACGAAGGCCAAGGTAGGAGGTTATGGGGCTCTGGCCTCATCCTGCTCCCTCCTCTTTCTCTCATCGTGCCACTGGGACTTGGAGTCCCTCTGAACGGAAAGACAGATTTCAGGTCCACTTCTGCAACCTCCGGAGCTCAGGGGGTACTGTGACCGTGCTGGTAGTTTGTATCATTTATCTTGATTGAGTGTTTCTCTAGCTTTCCAACATGTATTACTGCCTCAGTTTCCAGTGAGGGCATTGATGCCAGCAGTGTGGTTAAGGCTCGGTCATCCTGGCAGAGCCTGATTTTCCCCCAGAGAATGAAGATGCTAGTAGGGTTGGCTGTAAACCCCAACTCTTGGCCTCTCTTGGTCCCTGTCCAACCTGTGCCAGGAGCCCAGTGTAAAGTTTGTGGCCTGGCTTTTCCAGGATTGTCCAGTGATGCCTCTTTTCCACCAGAAGCAAATGCCCATCGGTTGTGTCTACGTGGACTATCTGGGGTTGGGGTCTCGTGGCAGTTGAGTACTGGACCAAAAGCTCAGAGTCCCAGAGGTCCTGTGAGAAGCCTGAGATCAGGCCCTGCCCTGTCAGTCAGAATGGCGGGCCCTGGGCATGGTCAGACCGGGAAGGCAGGGGGAAGAGCTCGATGTGACTGGCTCCCCTGTGGGCTCTTTCAGCCCTAACAGAGCATGTCTTCCTGATGATGTTTACCCCAAATGTAACGTATTGTCACTGGACATGAGTGCATAGCCCAGTTGCTTCTGAACCGTTCTGGGCTGGCCAGAAGGGAGCTACCCCACAAGCCCCTGGTGTGAAGGTCAGGTGGGTATCCTAGAGAGAGTGTCCAGGATGCAGGGACAGGGCCATGCTGACACTACTGTCTGGACAGAAAGGATGCCATTGCCTGTCACCCAGAAAGCTGTGTAGATTCCCCAGTGGGAGCAGTTCATAAGAAGTCATCTTTCTTTCACTCCTGTCAAGCTGGAGCCACAAAAGATGCTCCTTGCAACCATGTCCCCCTCCAGCCATCTCCATGCAAGAACTATTGCACCCAAAGTCCTGAAAGTCTAAGAGGAGCTACACTGTGCTGAGACACCAGCATAAAATGGAATGTCTTTTTTTGGGGAAGGTGTTCTGGGGATCGAACTCAGGGCCTTGTGCTTGCTAGGCAAGTGCTCTACCACTGAACTAAACCCCAACCCCCAAATGGTTTGGCTAGGTCACCAGGAAAATGAGATTTGCTATTATTTCCAATAATACCAATGAAACTCCCAGTGGCAGAAACTACACTCAGAAAATTTGACATGATAACAAATTGATTCAGGAAGCAAACTTTTTTTTTTTGGGTAAAATTCACATGAGAAAGACTTGATCTTGGAAAAAATAAATTTGGGTCATCAAAATGGAAAGTAGAAAAAAATGGGATTGGTTAATTGCAAAGTATGGAAAAATCAATGACAGAATTAAACTTATTAATGGAAGCCACTAAGGTAAATCATTTTGGCAAAAGGTCACCCATATTAGCTTAATGTTTTATATAGAAACACAACACCAGAATATTCTTAAGGCGCAAATGGGGAATCCTAGAATGTTTAAATTCCTCAGAGTTTGGAGGAGTGCTGACAGGGCTACTGACTAGTGCTTAGTTTTCTTTTTTTCTTTTTTGTTTTTGGTGCTGGGGATTGAACTCAGGACCTTGTGCTTGCTAGGCAAGCGCTCTACCACTTGAACTTAGTTTTCAACCCACCAAGGCAGGCAGTGCCCCCGAGCTCAGCTCACAGGGCTGCACCCTTTCTCAGAATCATGCTGTTAGGTTTGGGGATGGCCCATCCCTCCAGCTTTGACCACAGGTGAAGGGCAATTGTTTGACCTGAGAGTGCCTCCTTTGAGGGGACTGAGCGGGGTGATCCCTGGGGCTGGGCTTTTACTGGGCACTTAGAGATAATCCGTGGCTACTCACTGAGGATGGAGTTGGGGAGACAAGGAGGAACTGAGGATGGACTTTGAGCCCTATGTCAGATGGCTTAGGAGCCAGCTTTTACGTTGGCTTAGTGAGATTGTAGTCTGTCCTCTCTCCTTTATTCACCACCCCCAAGGTGGCCTGGGCACGGGGCTTTTAGAGGCAGAGGACCTGGGACCTGACTGGGGGTAGAAGTAAGTAGGTCCTTCCCAGGAATCCACACATGGAAAGCCAGGGCTACGTGGCCCCAATGGCGAAGGTGGTGATGGTAGCTAATAATGTACTAATTCCATGTGTTTTATTGAACGCTACTTTGCCGCAGTAAATCCTGGGCACTGGGTGAGAATACAGCAGCAGGCAGGATGTGCACAGTCTGCTCTTACGAACCGTGCATGCTCGCGAGAGGGGGCTGACAGAAGTCTGCAAGTGAGGTGAAGACAAAGATACCGGTAGTTTAAAAAGATCACCCCAACTGCCATGTGAAGATTACAGTGCAGGGAGAAAGCAGGCCCTAGAAGTCCTTCTGGACAGTAATGCAACTTCAGGAGCAAGAGGATAGTGTCTTGGACCAGGAGAGGGAGAGAAGCGGGTGGACTTGGAATCCATTTAGGAGGTAGAACTTGTAGATAGGATGGGAGAGGGTGTGAGACGAGCAATCTGGCAATTGGGCTGCAGCAGGTGTGCAGCTAATGGCGCTGTTTATTGAGACTGAGAAGGCTAAAAGATGAACAGGTTTTGGAGGTGTGGACATTAAAAGTTCTGGTTTAGCCATGTTGAGAGGTTCATGAGGCACACCAAGTAGTGTCTTGAATGGGGAAGTCCAGATGAGATAAAATGTGAGAGCTGTTGGTATGTAAATGGTATCCAAGGACTTGATAGACTCTGGGTCTGAGTGGTGGTTTTCAACTGGAGATAGTATTGTCCCCTTCTCGGGGGGACTTGGCAATGTGTGGGATACTTTTTGTTACAGCTAAGGGGGTTTGCTACTGCCCTGTACTGGGTGGAGGCCGGGGATCCTGGTTAACATGTTGAATACACTGGCCAGCCCCCCACAAATTATCTGACCTCAAATTTCAGTGGCACCGTGGTTAAAAACACCCTGACCTAGAGTGAGAAAAGAAAACAGATTGTTCAGTCCAGGGGCATCCTCACATGAAGAGGAAGACCCTCCAGCCAAGAAGACTGAAGAACAACAACTTGGGGGGGGGCGGAATCTTGAGGGATACAGAGTCCTGGGAGAGGAAGAATGCTCAACTTCATCACATGCTTTGAAGAGGTTGAGACATTTGGGCACAGAGCGAGTGACTATGGTTTAGGCAAGAGGGACACTCTTGATGACCTTGAGAAGACAGTTTCTAAGGTTTGGTGCGGTCAGAAGCTCCAGAGGAGAAGGTTGCTCTGACGGGCAACGCTTGCTGACCATTTCCTCCCAGCTCAGAATTCATTCCATGAGTAACCCCCCACACACAGCAGGTAGGTACTTTAATGCTTGTGGTGGACTAATTGTGGTCAACGTGAGCAGGAACAAACACCCAGCTGGACTGAGTTGGGGTGGTTCTGGGCAAAGAGGATCCACCTGAGGACTATTGCCAGTACACCATAGAGGAGAACGGGAGAGAAGATAGGGGTCGGCTGTTTCCCAGGAGAAGCTCTGTTGTGGCTGGTTCTCCAGAAGGGAACTCAGTAGTTTTCGTCGCAGGAGCTCCGGGCCTTGCTGTCACTGGGGGTGGCTGCTGTTTGCTTCGTAGGAGCTCTTGTCTTCATCTCTGCTGCGAGCATCGTTGTCATATCCTGGTTCCAATATAGATTCTTCAGCCTTGCAGTGCAGAGACGAATGTAAGCGGGACACTGCTGTGGACTCCCAGTCTTGATTGGATTTTTCAGGTCTCTAGTGCGTAGATAGACTTTCTGCAGTCTTCTTGCATTTGGCTTGTGTATGAATGCTGTAACTTGTATTTGTTCTGTATTAAATCTGCTCTCTTGCAAACCACTGACTCTAGAAAAGTAACTAACACAGAAATTGGTACCAGAGGAGTGGGGTCCTTGCTGTGATGTTGCCTGGCCATGTGGCTTAAGAACTTTTGGAATTAATTTGGAAATGTTTTGAGAGACCAGCTGAAGAGGTAACCCTGGAATGTTCTAAACTTACTATATGGGAGACTCTGTTCAGAGCGTGGAAAATCAGAGAAATTGATGGAAATTCTGCAGGTTAGGACAAGGCTTGGGAGGCCTCTGTTGAGAAGGACTGCATTGGCTGCTGGATCCCGGGCAGTATGTGTGCTTTGGCAGAGGCTGGTCTGCATTTTGCTTTTGTTTGGAGATACTACCTGGGTGCCAGAAAAATTTCAGTGCAGTCTGATGTTGGGACGGGCAGGATGGTTACTCTTGAGGGCTTTTAGCTGCATCTATTATTGGAAATCAAGAGCAGAGAGTCAGCAGGGTGACTTGAAGCATTTGGCCAGAGGAGAGCTGTGGACTGCAAGGATGAACAGAGGAGAATGTGGTTGTGGAGGAGAAACAGGACGATGGAAAAATGACCTGAGGCCTTTGACCAGAAGGGAAGAGTGTATTTGGGGTACAGGAGGTCCTTTGGGGTGTTTCTTAGTGTTGCCATACTCTGTTGTTAAAGCTAACAGAAACCAAAGGAGTTTTAAAATTTGAAGCCAGGGGCTGGGGATTTAGCTCAGTGGTTAGAGTGCTTGCCTTGCAAGCACTAAGGTGCTGAGTTCGATCCCCACAACAGAAGAAAAAAAAAATTTGAAGCCATATTTTTTAATGTGGTTGCACTATATTGGCATATTGCACTTTGTAAACAAAATTTTTTTTTAAGAACAAACGAGACAGAGTTGTATATTTGTATAGGTGTAAGTTTTTGGACACCTGTTTGTAATCAGTGTTGAGCATCCTTTGGATATTTGTTTCTGGTGTGGGAATGAGTGCACTGAGAATTGTATTGTTAATGTAAATCTGAAGAGACCAAGATATGTTCACTCTTTACAAATCTGCCACTGCAGACTATGGTTTAAAGAACTATGTCTGGTTATCAAGTTGATCAGGGGTGGATTGTGATGGACTTATTATTTTGGTCAAGTTGAGCAGGAATGAATGCCCAGCTGGACTGAGTTAGTATGGGTCTGGGCATAGAGGTTCCACCTGAGGACTGTTGCCAAGAAAGCATAAAAGAGAACGGGAGCAGAAGATGGGGGCTGGCTCTTCTCCAGGAAAAGCTGTGTTGGGGTTGCTTCCCCTGAAGGGAACTTGGCTGTTCTCGTAGCAGGAGGAGCTCAGGGCCTTGGTGTCTTCAGGGATGGCTGCTGTTTGCTTTAGGGGAGCTCTGGTCTTCATCTCTACTGTGAGTGTCATACCCTGGCTGCAGTATAGATTTCTTTAGCCTTTTTAGTGCAGACATGGACTTACATGAGACAGTGCTGTGGGCGCCCAGCCTTGACTGGATCTTTTGGGTCTCCAGTGTATAGGTAGAGGTTCTGCACTCTTCCTGAATTTGGATTGTGTGTGAATGTTGTAACTGGAATTTGTCCTGTACTAAACCTGCTCTCTTGCAAACCATCGACTCTAAAAAAGTAACTAATACGATGCTCACTTACGGTTATTGCCCCAACTTTCAGAGGTGGAAACTGAGGCACAGAGAGGCTAATTACTCCCCAAGGTCAGGCGGCTGGCATAACAGGCAGAGACAGGATTGATACATAAGAATTTGACATTACAGAAGGCAGAGTGGAGGCAGTGCCTACCCGTCATGTGTTTGAGAAGCCTTGCCGAAAAGGGGACCAGAGATGTGACAGGGACAAGAGGATGTTTGTGTGCCAATAGGGAAGATCCACATGGAGGCTGATACGGATGTTGGGAAGCAGGGGTAGGGTGGGGTGGGGTGGCGAGAAGCAAAGTCCTTGAGGAGGTGACCTTTCCCAGAGCGTTATACTGGTTACTCTGGAGACTGGAGCAAGGTTACCCCGACACAGCTTCTCTTCCACCTATCCACTGCCGGCCTCCAGAGGTTTCGCTCTGCACTGTCTGTTGCTCCTTTCCAAAAGCCACAGGTCTAACCCCTTCAGAAACACCGCCCAGGAGTCTGTCCCGAGAGCAGCTCTGCTCTGCACACACTGGTGATCCCCCACCTGACCCTGACAGCCCGTGAGGCTCCTCCGTATCATCGCTGAGCACTCTCAGCTGCAGCCCAGCCAGGCTCCTTTAACTCAGGTGCTGGGGTCACTCGTACATCGAAGAAAATGTATTTTTTCTTCACCCTTTCTCCCTCCTCTATCCTGCCCAGGCTCCTGTCTGTCTGGGGAGTGGTCACATCCCTAGCCCTTTTGTGGTTCCCAGCTGGGTATGAAATCTTCTGTTGGCTGCTACAAGGATAGTGTGCTTATGCTTTTATAGTGCTCTAGCACACTTCCTACTTGTATTTTTTTTCTTTTGGTTCAATGCTTCATTCTGTGCTAGAATGTTACCTCTACAGGGACAGGTTTTGCTCATCTTGGTTATTTCTGTGGTTTGGCATATAGTATATGCTCAGTAATTATTTACTATATGAATAAAAGTATTGTTGACTGTTTTACACCCTACCTGGTATGTGAGGTTTGATTAAAAAATATGGTGGATGTATAAATTTATAAATTTTTAAAAATTACAGTAAAAGATGCACTGCCACCCCCTACTCCTGCTCACTTTGCGCACACTTAGTCCCATCATTCTTGCCACTTTGTGAAGCAGTCTGGAAGTCCTCTTTTGTGAAAAATGTCTTTAGTTGAGCTGTCTTGACTGCCCTCATGTCCTGAATTGATTTGAAACATTTCCCTTTTATTATCATTTTGACTTTGGGGAACAGCCAGAAGTGGCACACTGCCAGACCTGGTGAACAAGGTGGATGAGGACGCACCGTTATGTTTTTTACAAGGCTGCCTTTCTGTTGATGGCACTCTGCGGCAGCATTCGTCATGTTTTGAATTACACCTCATAAAGACACTCACAAAAAAAGGACTCCAGAACTGCTTCCGAAGTGGCAACGATAGTGGGATAAGTGTGTTCAAAGCAAAGTGGAGCATACTGAGGGGAATTAATGGCAATGTGTCTTTTATAATAGTACATTTAAAAGGTTTGATATTCACCGTATTTTTTGATCATTCTGTATGACTCCATATGTTGCCTTCAATATTTCATTCTACTTTGTACACATTTCACTATGAATTTTTGAAGGCTTCCTGATTATTATTAAGTTTGAAGATATATGATGAAAGTGTTTCAGTCTCTTGTGGTCATTCATCTTAACTAGAAAGTGGTATGTTAAACTTGTACATTATTCATTCTTCCCACCAGGATGGCTGATTTGGTTTTTTGTGAGCCCACAGAGCTTTACAACATCTTGAATCAGGTCACAAAACTGTCCAGATTAACTGAACCAAACTATCTCTGTTTGTTTGGTAAGTACAAAAGCAAGTACATAAATGATGTTATTTTTGACAGATTAACAAATTTTAGAAAGCTGTTAGGTTTGTTGGCTCAAATGCTGCTATTTACTACTATGACTTGGAAATCATCCCAGATCAGCTCGAGAAGTTCTCAGAAAAATGTTTTCTAGTCCTCTGGTTATTGTTTTAATGCTATTTTAAACATCACATATAGAGTAGCATTAGTGGACACCCATGTACTTCCACTCAGAGTTGACATAAATATTACACAGATATACCCCTCTTTTGTACCTCATTATGCTTGCATTTTCCCTCCCCAGAGACAACCGCTTCTGTATTTTCACCTTTTTGCTACATGTGCTGGTATCCCAAACTAACAAGTGGTTTAAACATTTATACAAATAGTATTGTTATGCCCGTTCATTTCGCAGCTTTGTTTCTTTACAATACTTGGGATTGAAACCAGGGACTTAGCACCAAGCTACATCCCCAGCCCTTTTTTTAATATATGTGCTGCCAAAGGAGCACAAAACTTTTCTATTTGGGATGAGTCTTTTAAATCACTAATATGTGTGTGTGTGTGTGTGTGTGTGTGTGTGTGTGTGTGTGCTGGAGATTGAACTCAGGGCCTTGTGCTTGCGAGGCAAGTGCTCTACCACTGAGCCAAATACCCAAACCCCCCAGTCCTTTTTTATTTCGTATTTTAGACAGAGTCTCTCTAAATTGCAAAGTTGTCCAGGCTGGGCTCAAACTTGTGATCCTGCTGCCTCTGCTTCCCAGAGTGCTGGGATTACAGGTATGTGCTGGTATGCCTGTCTTTTTATTTTGTTCTTGTTGAAAAATATTTTTGAGTTTTCTCATGTCTGTATGTGATATCCAGTTAATTTAAATGTTAATTGGAATTTGTATCTGTTCCCAGTTGATTGCAATATGTTGCTTTCACTGTGTTGCTATTTATAAACAATGCTACAGTGAACAGTTCTGCACATCTTTCCTTATTCCTGTGTGCAAGAGTTTCTTCAAGATGTATGTCTAGAAATGGGATCGTCAAGTGGCAAATTCAGCTTTCACTACCATGAAATTGACCTGCAAAGGGGTTGTGTAATTTTATATTCCCATCAACAGTGTGATGCCAAGGCGTGGTAGCATACATGTGTAATCTCAGCACTCGGGAAGCTGAGGCAGGAGGATCGCAATGAGTTTGAAGTCAGCCTGTACTACATAGAGAGATCCTGTCCCAAAAACAAACAAAAAGCAGTGTGAGAAGCACACTTTCTCATACCTGGTTTTTCCAGCCTTTAACATTTGTGGTAATCTGCTGCATATAAAGTTACGATATTTTAATTTTCATTTCCATAGTTGTTAATAAGAGTGAGCTTTTTTTTTTATGTTTATTGACCATTCTGGTTTCCTAATCTGAGCAGAACCTATTCATAGTTCTCCATTTTTCTATTGGGTCATTTATCTTTTTTTTTTTTTTTTTTTTTTTAAACTTGGGATTGAACCCAGGGCCTTCATACTGAGCCACATCCTCAGCCGTTTTTATTTTTTATTTTGAGGCAGGGTCTCTCTAAATTACCTAGACAGGGTTCAAATTTGTGGTCTTCCTGTCTCAGCCTCTCAAAGTGCTGGGATTATAGACGTGTGCCACCATGTCCAAGTCTTTTTTTTTTAAACGCTGAATAATACTCATATGCTCATCTATAACTGTATCTTGTTTTCTTTATTCGTTCATCTGTCAATGGATATCCAGGTTCTTTTCTTATGCTGGCTCATGTGAATAATGCAACAGTGAACACGGAAGGGCAGATACCTCACTGAGACACTAATTGAATTGCCTTTGCCTGTGTACGTGATACCTCAGTTCTTGAGCTTAATTCTTTCTGCGATTCTGGTTGCGGAATTCATTCTGGTTCATTCTCATGCAACCAGAATCACGGAAAGAACTAAGTTCATGAACTGAGGTACCGCTGTACTCAGAAGTGGGATTGCTGGATCACATTGTAGTACTAGTTCTAATTTGGGGGGGAATTTCTTTTGGGGGGGGATTACTGGATTGCTTTTCATGATGGCTGTATCAATTTACATCCCCCAGCAGCATGCAAGGGTTTCTGTGTCTCTACATCCTCACCACTTACCTTTTGATTATAACTACTGTAGTAGGTGTGAGTGATCATGTTATTTTGGTTTTGATTTTGCATTTCCCTGGCTAGTGATGTTGAGCAACTTCTCATACATTTATTGATGATTTATAAGTCTTTTTTTTGGAAAATATCTATTCATATGCTTAGCCTGTATGTTGCATTACTTGCTCTTGAGTTGAGTTCCTTACATATTTTAAATACATATAACCTTATCAGATATGTGGTTTGCAGATATTTTCTCCCATTCTGTGGATTTATTTTTACTCTTTTGATTGTGGTGCAACAACTTTTTAGTTTAATGCAATCCCATTTGTCTTTTGTTATTGTTGTCAGTGCTTTTGGTGTCATTTTCAAAAAATAATCATTGCTTGGACCACTGTTAAGAGGCTTTGCTCTTTATTTCCTTCGAGGAGCTTTATAGTTTCAGGTCTTACATTGAAGTCTTTAATCCATTTTGAATTATGGGCACGCGCTGCCCACCCAGTTCTATTTTTCTCATTTTTGGAATGAAGAAGAAAATGTTCTGCTCCAGCTCTTGGTCTGGAGCGGCTATTACACTGTAAGTTATCTCCTCCACAGTGAGCCTTCATGGGGTGGCGTGGGGTGATGTCACATGGGGTCTCCTGGGGTTTGTTTGACATTCCCAGTCTCTTCTCATTCTCCTGGCAACATCTTTTGCAGAAGTTACATTTTAACAAAGTCTATTTTATCAATTATTTCTTCTGTGACTTGGAGCTTTTAGTGTTGTATCTAAAGGGTCATTGCTAGACCCAAATTTTTTTTTCCTTTTCCCCAGTACTGGGCTTGGGAGTCCTGTTCCTGGGCCTTTGCACTGAGATACATCCTCAGGGCTTTTATTTTTTATTTTTTATTTTTTTTGGTATTTTAAAAATTCTGCGACAGAGTCTCGCGAAGTTGCTGAGTTGCCTGGGCTAGGCTCAAACTTGTGATACTCCTGCCTCAGCCTCCCAGAGTACTGGGATTTGGCTTATTATTTTACATTTTTCATTTTGGTCTGTGATCCTTTCTACTTAACTTTTGTGAAGGGTGTCTGGTCTGTGTCTTTCACCTATGGATGACCAGTTGAAAAGATTGCCTTTTCTCCACTGTATTACCTTTGCTCCTTCATCAAAAACTGGTTGTGAGTATATTTGTATGTCTACTTCTAGACTTTGTTCCTTGATCTATTTGTCTCTTCTTTTGCTAGTACTATTGTCTTGATTAATGTAGCCTTGTAGTGAGTGCTGAGGTTGGGTAGTGTTAGTCCTTTGAGTATGTTGTTTTCCTTCGCTATTGGGTTGCCTGTCCTGGGTCTTTGGCCTCTCTATACCCATGTGGTTTTTACTTTTTGTTTGTGATTTTTTTTTTTTGAGTGCTGGGGTTTGAACTTGGGGCCTTGCACTTGGTAGGTAAGCACTCTACCACTGAGCTAAATCCTCAACCCCTGTGAATTCATCTTTTCATAGGAGGTGTGAAGCGTGCCTACAGCAAGGCTTTGTAAATTATTCTAAGCTCTCAAAATCTCAGTGGTCCCCAACAAGTTTTTGTGTACAAAACAGGCCTGGTTTCAGTTTCTTATTGACCTTTTTTTTTTTAAACCACCTACCTCAATCTGGTGAGTAGAAATTTATAAATCTCCTTTTCTACAAATAAAGGAGAGATCTTGCAGGCTTAAAGCTTTTTGCATCAGGCTCAATTCCTCTTCTGTGTTCCTCCCAGCTTCGAGGAGGGCCAAGGCCTCTCCTTCAGTCCTAGCACGGGCAGGCGTTGTGCGGTTGTCAGCTACGTGCTTTCTAGTCTGAGTTAGGCTCTAAAATTCAGTGGGGCACTTAGTAGGAGCTCACTTTGCCTTGATATTTCCCCTGTTACCTTTTTTTCAGAAAACTCCCGCTCCTAACTCAAAAACAAAGTCTCACTGCCCTTTCAGGGGGTGTGTGGGTGCAGGTATGATGGGCGGGGAGCTTATGGGGTAAACAGTTCTCAGTAAGCAAACTACAGACTTCAGGATGTAAACGGACAGCAGCTATCCCCTCCCTGCCAAGCCAATGTATCTTGAAGCGAGTTCTCTGAAGCCTTTGGTCCTGTGTTCCTTTGCGAATCCAATTCCTGACAGAACCCTTCTCTTTCCAGATGTTCGCTCCAAGCGGGAGTATGATGAGAGTCACGTGATTACTGCCCTGCGAGTGAAGAAGGTAGGTGAAGGGTCAGAGTCCCGGCCAGGAGTGTGGGAAGGGGCGGTCCCTGCTGGGACACGGGACAGCAGGGGCAGGATTGTTTTCTGTGTTTCCACCAGGGCGTCCTCCACACCCTTCCACACTCCTTAGGGTATCCCCACCGCCACCACAGAAAATAACTGATGTCATTCCTTGCTGTGCCAGGCCCTGGGGGTACCCCAGGGTACAAGATGCCCTTAGTCCAGTGTCCCTGCCCTCACGGAGCTTCTGTTTTTGCTAAGCTGACCGTAAACCACAGATGTGTAGTATTTACCAGAATTAAAAATGGAAGCTCCTCTTTTTCTTCCCTGCCTTTGTCGTCTTTCTCCATTGCAGCAAGCAGGTAGAGCCCCGCAGACAGGCGCAGTCCACCATCCACCATCCGGCCCCTCTCTCCACCCCTGCAGGGCGACCTCTCCCTCGGTGGTGGTCTCTAACCTCTGCAGTCCTGGCCACGGTCTGCCCTTGGTTTTGAGCATCTCGCTTACTTCCGCAGTTTCTTCTCTGTCTCTTTGGTTTACTTTCTCCTCCTGCTGTGTGAAGCTACCTACTGCGCTTTCTCTCCTGTCAGGATATTTTCTTACCAGAGAGTACACTCAAGTTTATAGCTTCAACTATCCGCATACAATTAGGGGTCCTCTCAAGTTTGCTTCTAAAATCTGGTCTTGAAGTTTCCCTCCTCTTGCTCCTCCTCCCCTTTTCCCTCACCCCTGAGCTGTGTGCACTCCACTTCTGGCACGTTTTTTGCACGGGATTCGGCAGGGAGCCTGGGCCCTGGCTTAAGTATTTTTCCAGACTAAGCTCACTGCCTAATGCTCATCTTCGTCCCAATCCATCATCCCCTTTCCCTGATTCCAAGCCCTCCATGATGCCCGGACATCACTTTGCAGCTCAGCTCTCCAGTCTGTGTGCCCTGGATTCTGGCAGCACCCCACTCTGGGAAGCAGGTGGTCTCTCCGCCCCAGCCCCTCAGTACCTCTTGGACAGTCCAATCCCTCTTCCCTTCCTCCTAACTTTCCAGTTAGCAGATTGAGTCCTTCAGAGATTCCCTGCCCCACAGGATGTGAAGCCTCACAACTAGGCGTTCACAGCCTTCTTGGGATCTGAGCTTCCCTCTCTGACTCTGGCTTTCACACACATCTTTCCTGTCGCCCAGCACTTCAACAGTATTGCCCTACCATTCTTCCTCGCACACACCTCCCCCATATTCTAACTTTTTTGAAATTGGAGCACATCATAAGTCAGCGTGTACTTTTGGGGGGATTTGCTGAGGCAGGGTCTCATTATGTAGCCCAGGGTGGCCTCGAACTCATGGTGATCTCCTGCCTCAGCCTCCCAAGTACTGGGATTGCAGGGCCATGCCACCATTCCTGGTGTACTTTTTTTTTTTTTTTTAAGCAATACTAGGGAGCCTTTGCTACATCCTTAGCCTGTCTTTCCCTAGCCTTTCTTTCTTTCCTTCTTTTTTTTTTTAAATTTTTTTGGAGACAGGATCTCAGTAAGTCTCTAAATTGTCCAGGCTGGGCTTGAACTTGTAATCTTCCTGCCTCAGCTTTCCAGAGTGTTGGGATTACAGGCATGTGCATACACCTGCCTAGCCTAATATGTTAGTGTCCTTTTTTTTCTCCCCAAGAGTGGGTGCAGCAAATACCTATTGTTTTCCTGGCCGCACCTCCTCCCTTCTTGAGGGGAATTTTTCATCTCCCTGCTTCATCTGTTGGGGTTCTGGTGGTTTTCCCTAAAATAAGAATGAGATCTCTGGCCTCAACGATTGACCCTGGGTCTGGGATGGAAACTGAGTCAATCGGAATTGGAATTGAAGAAAGACATGTCTTTCCAACCTGACAGTGGAATTTGGAAGTTCTCTTACTGTGCATAATTTGTAAATTAAACTTCATTCTAAGTATGTACATATAGGAAAAGACAAGTATATATCAGGTTTGGTACTATCTGTGGATTGAAGCATCCATGGGGGATCTTGGAACATGTCCCCCATCGTATGTATTGAAATATGCCAGTAAGCCCCTCCTTCTGTGGGCAGGCCTGGTTACTGCTCTGGCTAAGTTGGTGGCGCATCTTACATCTGTGATGTCTACAGTCTGGGAAACATGGTCTGTGTTTCCTCTGCACACTGCTGTTTTGGGCCACAGGGCCTTTGCTCCGAGGACAGTGACCTGTTTGTTTCGTTGGTCACCATATCACAAGGCTCACTCCACCCCTGGCGTTTCGTTAGCACTCAGTGTGTATCCATTGGCTACAGTAAGTGGCCAGAAGCCACTTCTCCTGCCTGGTGCACTTCACAGTGCTCGTCTGGCTGGTGCCTTTCCGCACTGTCTCAGATGTCACCTGCTCCATGTAGCCCTTCAGGACCTGCAGGCCAACTGGTTGGGGCCGCTGTGTCAGCTAGACCAGGTTGCAAAGGACACTGTCGACTCAAGGTTCCCTTAGTCATGGAGGTTTATATGTGTGAATGAAGACTCTCTGGTCTTGTCCAGCCAGGCTCCAAAACATCTCTTAAGGTCCTGAGCAATTTGAGTACTGTGAGATCACATCCCCTCCCTAGGTGTCATCATCCCTTCCCTAAGTGACCTCGCCCCTCCCTGGGTGACACCACCCTTCTCAGGTGACATCATTCCCTTCCTCGGGTGACCCCACCCCTCTCTAGGTGACCCCGTCACCCGAGCAGTCAGCATCTCTCTTTTGTGCCCTGTGATCCACATTTTGGTGTCTCAACTGCTCCCTGACCACCACTCACTAACTCCTCTCTACCCCATGAGCTGCTTGCCATTCATTCATTTACCATCTTCAAGGCCTGCCATGCACCAGACACTACCTAGCAGCTCAGGATACGCCAGTGACTGTCACAGACTCAAGCCCCTGGTCTCACAGGGCAACATTAAAGCTTGTGGTCGTCTTGTGACGTCTGCTTGTTCACGCCTTCTGCTTGCTGCCCTCTTACAAGGGATTGGGACTTGGTCCCTCTCCAGGAGATGGGATGTCATGATTCAGCTGGGGTGGTTACCCTGACGCCAGAGCACCCAATAGGTTGTGAGCCCCTCGATAGGCCAGCTGCCCTTTGGTCAGGCACCTGCCTTTGAGCTAGTCTGGACTAGCCAGTCCTGTCCAGCCCTGTCCTGGCCACTCGCAGTGCTTCCAGGCTTTGTGTTTTCGAAGGAAGGAGTAGTCCTGGCCTCAAATGCCCTCTGACGCGGCGTGCTGGGAATACATGCTCCGCCACACCATCTGCCAGCACGCCTCTGTGTGCCTTCCTTAGAAGGGGAGTGAGTACCTCATCCCAGAATCTGTGGATCTGGAGTGTGTGAAATACTGCGTGGTCTATGATAACAACACCAACTCTGTGGAGCTGTTTGTCAGAGATGCCGCGGCTGATGAGGACGACGACGATGAGGACAACTCTGAGCGTGGCCGAGGTGAGTTTTTATGACAGGGGCAAGAATGACAATTAACAGTTACCAAATGCTGTTACTGTTACGTATTCTGATCACTAAACATTTCTATGCAGGCCTAGTCAGGAAAACTGATGGCTACAGAATTAAATGCCCCACGGGAAATGACCAACTCCCAAGACCTTCCCAAGGCCACAGTGCTCACAGCTATAAGATAACGAAGGGCCACGAGTTACACAGGGTGCCTGCTACCGGGAAAGGCATGTCCAGCTCCTCTGGCCCTGGACACTGCCCAAGGCCCACGGCCTCAAGGAGGAACAAAGACCCTGCAGAAATCTTGCGGGCCAGTCGATTCCCCCACTCCCCTTCTGCCATAACTCTTACATAAACCCTGAGCCACTTTGTCCTGAGAGCGGCTCCTTTGTTCCCGAGAAGTCTCCCCTCTGGCTGGGTTTGCTCCGTAAGTAAAGCCTGCTCATTGCTGTTCTGAGGTCCTGTCTTGTTCTTTCTCCAGCTCAAATTATTAAGTTACCTGTACCAGGAGCTGTGACACCAGGGCCTTCACATCCTTGCAGGACACTGAGTCAGTCTGCCCCTGGCTGAGACAGGAGACTCCTGGGTCAGAGACAAAGGAGTGTGTCACTCAGAACAGCAGCAGGAGCCAGGATGTCATTAGTTTCCCACACTGGTTCCTCAAGCCCCAGTCTCACAGGTGGAAAGGGCCAGGTGATGCCCACAGTGAGATGCATTATAGGGAAAGGACCCTGAGCCTTGGGAGCCCGAGGGAAAGGAAGACATCCTGTAGCCCGAGCCTGTTACACAGATCTCCTGAGGAGGCGGTGCACCACCAGAGCAGCCAGGGCTGTCTTCACAGAACATGCAGAAGTGTGAGAGACCAAGGAGAGCTGGTCTCTGTCCCTCCCTCCTAATAGGTACCATCACCTGCATTTCATAGATGGGAAGTGGGGCCGGGGGAGGTACACTAACTCACTCCAGAATCCACACTTAGTGACTCAGTTATCCATTGCTGTGTAACAATTACCCTGAACTCAGCCACTGAAAACAAACATTATCTTACTGTTTCTGTGGCTTCTGAATTCAAGGGCCACTCAGCTGGGAGGTACAGGGTTTCTCTTGAGGTTGTAATGAAAATGTTGACCCCAGGCTGCTGTCATTGAAGATTGGGGCCAGGATGAAGGGCATCCACAATGACTCACTGCTGTGGCTACAGGCAGGGGGCCCTGGGTTCATCTTGCTGGTCGCTGGAGGCCTCAGCTCCCTACCGCAAGGCCCTCCCCATGGGGTTGCTTGAAGGGTCCCCCAACATGGCAGCTGTTTTCCCTGAGAGTGAGCGGGTCTGAGACAGTCGGGTCCCCAGGGCAGACACCTGGTCTCAGGACTTACAGTCATTAGAAGTGGGTCACAAAATCCACCCCAGCCTTGGGAGGCAGGCAGGTAGACTGATCTTTTAAGGGAAGCATTTGGAAGAACCCGTGGATCCAAGCCCAGGCAGCCTGGCAGGGGCTGGCCTCCCAGGGCTTGGACGGTGGTACTGGAGAGGGACCCAGTTCAGGCCTGGGGCAGTGAAACTTGGCCAGTTCCAAGGTGCTCAGCTCAAATTCTCAGGCTCTGGCTGTTCTATTTTCAATCCCTAGATTGGGAGTGACCACCCCTTGCCATTGGGTGGCGCTAAGCTTCTGCTGTTGATGAAACCAGCCTTTGAGACTTCCAGGAGCTCCTTGGCCAGGAAATATCCCCTTGGGCTCTGGTTTGTAGTCCTAGGATTAAGGCTGGACCCTGAAACCCTAGGGAAGGTGGTAGAGGTAAATAAAGATAACCTTTTTCTGTTCCATAACTGACTCAGTAGGAAACCACAGCCACGCAGACCACTCAAATGGCCTCACTCATAATGGCCTCTTTCAGGTAAATGCAAAGTCTTTTGGGTGTGAGACCATTTCCCGGATTCTTTCACCACCTTCTTCTTAACTATGAAACAGCCATCGTGAAGCATCTGCTTCCTGTGTCCCAAGGAGAACTGGGCATTGAGGGGTCCTTATCACCCCTAGAAGCAGGTGTGAGGTTATGAGGTGTCGGGTGTGTGCATGAGTCCTTTTCCTACCAGCCTTCCTGGCCGTGGGGTGCTGTCCTTGCTATGACTAGGGCTGAAGGGTCCACAGCTGGTGGGGGTCGTGAACGGCGCTCTGCAGCTGGCTGTGTGCCCTCCTGGGCTGCTGGTGCCCTGGGTCCTGTTGCATCTCCCCTTGGCTTCCACCATTCAACTACCACCTCCTTCGCCTGGAGGCCTCAGAGTTCCTAGGGGGAAATGGGGCACTGACTGTTTGTAGGAGGCTTTGCCCAGGTGGGTTTTTTTTTTTTTCAGATAAAGTCTTTTTCCCCTTCCTTTCTCCCTCTCTTTCTTTCTCCCTCCCTTACATCCATCCCTTCCTCCTTTCTTTCCTTCCTTCCCTACTTCCTTCTCTGAGGATTGAACCCAGGGCCACTTTACCAGTGAGCCATAATCCCCAGCCCTTTTCATTCTTTATTTTGAGATAGGGTCTCACTGACTTTCCCAGGTAGGACTTGAAATGGCAATCTTCCTGCCTCGGCCTCCCAGAGTGCTGGGATTGCAGGTGTGCACCACCACATCCTGCTCAACTGGCGTCTTTTTTGGAGCCCTGTTCTTGGCTTCTGGGACTTTCTCTCCAAGCAGCACTCAAAGGGCCTCCTTCTTCTTGCAGGAGTGAGATTTCTCCTAATGTCGCATCTTCCCTCTTTGCAACAGCGTGTATTGTAGGCCCTTGAGCCAGGTTCTTGCCCTCAGAAGGAAGCTTTGGGAATCTCCTGTTGCACTGGAGCCTGACTTCCATGACTGCTGACTAAGGAGCCCAAAGAATTTAACTTAAAGCCCCCACAAGCAGGGAGCCCCTGGTTCTGAGTGGCGTCCCCTCCTCTTGAAGCAGTAAATACCCCAATTCAGAGTATGGGAAAACTCATGCTGAGAAGCGAAGATCCACGGGAGCAAAACTGAATTTAACATTTCAGAAATACTGTTGGCTCCTTCCGTCGAGAAACCTCGACTTGGCCATAGCAAGCGGTCACTGTGGTTGAAGTACATCTTTTTCTCGGAAGGTGGAGCCTGAACTCCCTGAGTCTGCTTGGCTAGCCTGGGCTCTGCCGGCATCCTGACTGTCGTCAGAGGCTGTCCTTCCTCCTGGCCGCCAGCGGGCTTGAGACAGCCGTGAGGAAGGAGCAGCAGTGTGACCCAGGACTCCCTCCCAGTCCCCCTGGGCCCTCGGACCCCGGTCTCTTGCTCAGAAGGGATGCGACAGGCCCTGGTGACTTGCTGCTGGCCTCCAAGGTGTCCTAGTCAGGCCCTGGGATGGGCTTTGGCTCCTGTTTCAACACCTGCAGCTTCTCTCCTAACCTGGTCTGCAAGAGGCCTCTCCAGACATCCCAGAACCTGCTGGAAGCGGCCTCATCTCCCTGAAGAGAGTGCTGTGTGGAGGGCAAGTCCTTCTGTGTGGCACTGGCCCCTCCTGAGGCTGCTGTCCCAATACTTCTCTTTCTGGGTCAGATCTTGGATCAGAGTATCTTGGCTTAGCTTTAGTTATACAGACCTCTTGTCGTAGATGCCTAATTAGCAGGTAGTCTCATGGTCATGCTGTGGATCAGTGATTGCTGTCAACACCACAACAGGGTATCACTTCACACCCTCTGGGCTGACCCTAATCAGACAGAGGATAATTGGTCTCGGCACAATCGGGAGGAATTGGAGCCTCGTGTATTGCCACCCAGAATGTAAAACAGTGAAGCCATGTGGAAAACGGTTTGGTGTTTCCTCAAAAGGTTAAGATACACACTCAAAGGAAAACACATCTACACAGAAACTGGTACATGTTCATAGCAGCAGCATTCACAGTAGCACGAAGTACAAATAACATAAATGTCCATCAAGAGACTGGGTTAAACAGAGTGGTAAAGCCACAGAAGTGAGTAGTATCGAGCCATAAAAAGGAGTGAAGTACTGATACAACCTCCAACAGAGATGAACACCAAGATTATGGTGCCTGGTAGAAGACAGACAGCCAATGTCCCATATTAATGATGTGGTTCTATTTATATAAAATGTCCAGAATAGGCAAATCCATAGTGAAATTAGGTGGTTAACTAGAGCTTGGAATAACCTAAAGCTGAGTGTTTAGCATAATGAAGTACTTGCTAACTGGTGCAGGGTTTCTTTTGATAGCAATGAAAATGTTCTAAAATTGACTGTGATGATAGTTACACAGCTCAGGAATACACTAAAAACTGCTGCATTGTATACTTTAAATGGGTGTTTGCTGTACATCTGTATATTAAAAAAATCCACTTGGAGATTGTAAAAAAATTGTACCTTTTTTTCTATTTACCCTTGCTTCAGCCTCCTAAATAATTGCTTTTCAGAGGAAGTGGGTGTCCACATACCAGCTCCAGACAAGTGTCAAGCACACAGGACAGTCACCTCTTTGTTCTCCGCCCTTAGATCTGGTGCCTGGAGCAGCTGTGGAGTATGGCAAAATCCTTAGCCAGTTCACCCACCACCCCGTGTATATCCTGAGAGGGGGCTACGAGCGCTTCTCAGGCCTATATCACTTCCTCCGGACCCAGAAGATCATCTGGATGCCCCAGGTGAGGCCGAAGGCTGAGCACAAGCTGGTTGAGTTGGGGAGCGTGACTGGGGACAAAGAGGTGGGAGGGCGGAGAAGGGGACAGAGGATGTGGACGAAACGAAAGAGATTGGACTGGAGAAATGGACCGAGTGTAGCCAGGGGTCCCTTTCATGATGGTGAATTCGTGACTGTCAGGTTAGGGCAAAGGTATCCTAGGGGAAGTTGGGGATGGGGTCATACCCCAAGTCGGATGGGCAGGCACTGTGGCTCGAGACTCCATTTTTATTCTTGGCTATCTGCTTCTCCAAACCCTAGGTGGGTCCAGGGCATCCAGAAAAGGGCGAGAGAACAGTTCCTGCCCATGCAGCTCTTAGCCCATAGGAAAGACAGTGGCTATAACAAGGGCGTGGGCTAAGGGACATTCCGGGTCCCTGGAGGGTGAGGCATTTTCGAGGAAGCCCAGGTACTGGCTGCACAGTGGTTTGCAGGCAGGGCCAAGCCCTGGAGGGTGATAGGGTGGTGTGTGTCTGCTGTACTGAAGAATCTGAGTCACAAGGGGACATAAGCACAAAGTGTTATTGTTGTTTCTAACATTTTCCTTAGACTGTTGTATGGTTCCTGCTCATAGCTACATCTTGGGCAGATCCCATAGTTCCTGGAAATTTTCAGTTATGAAAAATATCAGTCTAAATCAGTATATGATGACTGGAAAGTGTGACTCTACATTGCATATATGATAATATGGAAAGGTTGCTGTTTTTTAAGTGTGATGACATTATGGCTTATGTTTTTAAAAATATAAGTACTGTGTCTTCAAGAGGAACAGTGAAATATATATGAGCGCAATTATGATGTTTAGAATTTCCTTCAAAATAAGCATGGGTTGGGGAATCAAGAGGGTGCAGACAAAATAAAATTGGCCAGGAGCTTATAATGTTTAAAGCTAGGTAACGGAAGTACTTGTTAGTCTTTCTACTTTTGTATATTTTTGAAATTATTTTAGACGAAGGAAGTAAAAAAGAATCAGTGCAGTAAAAGCCAGAGCGGTTTAACATGCTGGTCTCAAATCCCATCTCTTCCCACCCCGGAGCCAGGCAGCCTGCATTTTGTTACGGTCCTCGGCCTGAGGAGGGATGTGGGATCACTTCAGTTGTCCTGCAGAAAGGACGTTGCTCTGAGCTGTCCTCAAGCCCCTGAGATGTCAGGGGGCCCGGCCTGGGGCCCGTCTTTAGGTGGCACAGCGTGCTGTTCTCACTTTGGCTCAGCCGCCTTTTCGGGGTGCTGCTCGTGGCCTCAGCCTCGCCCTGGCCCCTTCTGTTGCCGAGGATCTCCTGGAACAAGCGAGACATTCTTTCCAACCCCTTCCAGGAGTTCCTCCCCATCAGTGGGCAGCCCTGACCTGCACCACATCTGCATTCCCTCCCCTACGTCCTGGGTGCTCCACAGGGAATGTGTGGTGGGGAAGGGGCCCAGAGACCTCCAAGCCCCTCCTCATCCTGCTGGCTCTGCTCCCCGGCACTAAGGACTTCAGCTTGGCAGGTGTCCAGCCAGCTTCCCTGTCCTACAGGGCTTCTCCTCCTTCCTGGAAGCCCTTCTCCCTACCCGCTGGCTTTGCAGGCTGCAGTAGGATTAATTTCTCTCTACAAACATTACATTGCTGAGAGCTCGTCACCCTCACACCTTATTTAAAGCTTCAGTGAGGTGTGATGGCTGTAAGATGAACTGTGCGTATTTATAGTGCAGTGTGGTCTGTTCTGATGTGTCTGTACACAGGACTCCCTGTCCCTTCCCCCCAGTCCCATGTGATAGGGAAGAGAGGGGGTTTGTGGCTGGTAAATACTGAGGGCTGGGCGGGCAAAATGCAGCCCTTTCTGCTTGTGTCTGTCTTGAGAACATAGTACTTAGCATTCACCTCTCCCCGCTTGGGACCTTTGCCATCATTCCAGGGCAAGGGTAAAAGCTCCACTTCCTCCTACCACATGGTCTTATATGCAATAGAGCTGGGGTGTCCCAACTGCTCCCCCAGCAGCTGCTTCTGTAGAGACAGATGGAGGCCGAACACTGGGGCTCTGAGACTTCTCTCTGCTTTAGATGGAGCACATTAGAATTTCCCGTGTCTTCCAGGGGGCTTTCCCTCAACAAGATCTCCCTTTGAACAGAGGGACTCTGTACTGCTGCATGTCTGCAGCCCCCTGCTCTAGGCAGATAGTGGCGATCCATTGAGTCGTACTGAGGAGAGAGTGGTGTGGTCAGATTGCACTTTAAGAAGATCAACTTGGGTTGCAGGATGCGGACCAGATCGGTGGGACTGAGTGGATTCTGGGAACCTAATTAGAAAGCAGGGGTGGTGAAGGGAGGACAAAGTCAAGAACTATTTGAGACATGGCCCTGACCAGACATGAAGACGTGAGAGAGGGAGGAGACTGGAGTGAGGCCCTGGTTTTGGTGTAGGGGACAGGTGGGCTGTGGGATGGTTCACTGGGGTGGGAAACCCCGGGGCGAGGAGGCACTTTTGGGAAAAGATAATCTTGATTTGGACATGTTTGTTGGGTTACCTTTCTGTTTCTGTTGTGTCACCTGTCACTGTCAAAGCAGGTGCTTTGAGAAAACACTGTATCTTTATCCACATCATACCCTCTTCCCAGCCAGACTTGTACAACCGCAGAACAGCTGATTTGCAATAGAGCAGGAAGAAAGTTGACATGTTGTGGGCATATAGTAGAATTTTCCGCCCTAGTAGAACCATGGTGATTCCCATGGCTCCCGCAAGCTGGGCACCCTGGGTGGGGTCAGCTCAGGCTGCAGCGCGGGCTTTGGGTTTGTCTGAAGGTGGTGGGGTGGTGCCCGTGGACTTCAGTACCCTTGTATTTAAGTGGTTGTCCTATTGTTGCTACCTCTTTACACATTCAGTCCCTTCCCTGGATTTCATTTCCCAGTGGCAAATAGGCTATGTGCGAAGAGTTTTAGTGTGTTTTTAAGGTGCTTTAATTCTGATGCTGTCCATGGCAGCAAGAGGACCAGTCCTCCCTATCCCACCTCACCCCAAGCTGGACATGTTCTGGGTTGTTGAAGGTCTGGGGCGAAGTGTCCTTGACTCCAACATTTGTGCACATTGCCAGGTACAGACAGGTGCCAAAGAAGGAAGCGGATGTCAGCGCTGAGGTGCACCCCTGCCCTGTGAAGCCATGTTTCAGTCCTTCTGCTATGCCCGGCCCTCTCTCTCCTTATCCAAGTTGTTCTTTCCCTATCTCTCTGAAAGATCAGGCTCAGCCTCATTCATTGTCCTGGAATTCCTCTTCTGAGCCTCATTTCAAGAGACAATGGGGTCTGTGCTCCTAACAGCCCTTTTCCTCCCCCTTCCCAGGAACTGGATGCATTCCAGCCCTACCCTATTGAAATAATTCCTGGCAAGATCTTCCTGGGTGATTTCAGACAAGCCTGCGACCGTAAAGTCCAGAAGGATTTGAGAATCAGTGCACATGTCAATGTCTCCATGGAGACTGGGCCTTTGTAAGTAAAAGAAATACTCTTGATATTTTCCTTTAAGGTGAAGTATCATTTGTTTACCCGAGTGTCCTAGTACCATGCATCTGAAGAGTCGAAAGGGCTCTTAGCAGTCTGCACATACCGGGGCAGGGTCAGTACTGATTTTGACACCTGCCTGGCCTGGCCTTGGCATTCTCTGCCCCCGAGTGGGATGTCACACTGTCCTCTAAACCTCAGCACAACTAAAGTTTTCTCGGCATTTAACAGCATGGTACAAAGTATCCTGTTCTACTCCGATTGGCCTGTTTCAAGGTGCCTTAAGAATTTGCCCTCGTCTCAGACTTGCCTCAGAATTCCCACACGCGCACACATGCACACACACAGTGATACACTCTCACCGTTGTTCAGTGGGCAGGAAAGTACTGCACAGCCTTACCTATCAGCCTCTGTCTTGTAGCCATGTCCATGTCCAGCTTCAGTCACCAAGACCCAGCCTGTACATGCTGCCCTTTCTCGGGGAGAATTTCTAGAAATAGCACAAGAATTCAGCAAGGCATCTGGTAATAAAAGAATATCATAGAAAACCAATTAATTCATGGATATAAAAATGAGTACAAAAAGATCCAATTTGCAATAGGGAAAAAATACAATTCCTAGGAATAAACTTACAAAATATAAAGGGCCTATAAAACATTTTAAGAGGGGAGATTAAAGGTGTGGATGACAGGAAAGACATTTTTGGATAGGAAGCCTAATGTTGTAATGACAATTCTGTCTGGATTAACCCATACATTAAAAAAGACCTCAATCAAAAAGTGAGTTGCTTATGTGCAACTAGGCAATTTGTTCTTAAAAGTTCACACAGAAGCCAGGCACATGCCTGTAATCCCAGCACACAGGAGGCTGATGCAGGAGGATTGCTGTGAGTTCGAGGGCAGCCTGGACTACATAGTGAAATCAAGGCCAGCCTGAACTACAGACCGAGACCCTGTCTCAAAAAAAAAAATAAATAAATAAAAAGAAAAAGAAAAGTTCACGTAGAGAACTAGTTTGTGACGAATGAGGATGAGATGATTCAAGCCAGCCTTTTGGCAGGAACACCTAGAAGAGCTTGACAAAATTCTGTGTTATGTGCTACAGACAGACAAAGCAGTGAGGAATTAGTGGCCAAAACTTCTGAGGAAGAAGAAAACTACAGGGACAAGGCCAGATGTTGGTGCTGCTTCCTTATACAGGGTATCTGGTGATTTTGGAAAGAACACGGTAAAAGGAATATCTGAAAAGATAATGACTGGTTCCAAAATTGATGACATACGCTGATCCACAGATTCAAGAAGGCTTATGGACTCCAAACAAGATAATGCTAAAATAATTTACTCTAGGCTCATAGTTAGGCTGCTGAAGACTAAGGACAGAATGTAGTAAAAGACATTTTCAAAGAAATAATGTTGGCTGATTGTTGAAACTAGGAGAATAGAGAGTGCATGTTTGTGATGGCAGCACAGAGGAATCCTACCTCCTGGTATTTACGTCCTTGAGTGTGGGCTGCACTAATAGATGCAACTCTAATGACTATCCGTGAAGTGAAAAGCGACAGTCACTTCTGAGACTAGGTGACTAGCGTGCTGTGAGCAAGACCTCTAGACAACAGCTAGGGAGGAACTGAAGCTTTCAGCTCAAAAGGCCACAAGGACTAAACCCTGCTGATGACTGTGCAAATTAATGTGGAAGCAGCTTCTCCAGTCAGCCTTCAGATGAAACCTGGCCAACAGCTTGACTATTACCACACGATTTTAAGCCAGTAGTACCCAGCTAAGCCACATCTAGAGCCCTGACCCAAAGAAATGGACAGATAACAAATGTTTGTTGCTTTAAGCCGTCAAGTTTTAGAGTATTTTGTTCCAAAGCAGGACCATATTAAGGCCTTGAAAGAAAATAACTGCCAACCCACAACTGGATAGCTAGAGAATATATACTTCAAGAATATAAATGAGAAAAAAATTCCATTTCCAGTCATTCCATGATTGGGTAAGAGGGACCAGGTCTTCTATCTAGGTAAACTAAAATAAGCCAAATGGAAATCTACAACAGGGGCTTTCAGACGATGGCCACCAGACAAGACAGGATAGTGATTTCTCAGAAGGAAACAAGCCTGCGATCCGTCTACTTCTGCCTGGAGATTGTTTGCAGATCGCAGTAGAGGGAGGGAGGGAGGGAGGTCCCCATCAAGCCCTGTCACACTTCTCGAGCTAGGGATACTAAGTTGAGAAGTGAGGTTAGACTTGCAGGACAGACTTGCTTGGAAAATAGTGCTGTGTACAAAGAAAGATCCCTGCATATCCCCAGAGAGTTTTACCTGTGTCTTTAGCTATGTATTTATAAGTACATGCATGTGAGGAAACTACTAAAGTTTGGGGTATAACCACTAGGAAGGTACAGACCGTACAGTCCCAAGATTCTATGGAAACAAGGGCGGTTTGTATTTCAGGCCAGAGTAGACAAAACTCATAGTATATACAGGCATGTTAGTGCATGTAATCCTAGGATTCTGGGAGGATGAAGCAGAGGATCACACATTTGAGCCCAGCCTGGGCAATTTAGTGAGGCCCTGTTTCAAAATGAAAATACAAAAAAAGGCTCGGGACGTAGCTCTGTGAAAACCTTGGGTTTAATCTCCACTACCAGGAAAATAACAAAAAAGAAAGCAGAAAACCCCAATGTACAGTGTGTCAACTAGAGTACTCAGTACAGCATTGTCTCAGCAGTGAGAAAACATTAGCCCTGGACTAGGGGAGAAAATACAGTGACTGAGATGAAAAGTGTGCTGGATGGAGTTAACAGCAGATGAGACACTACAGAAGAAGAGATGGGCAGCTTTGAAGACAGAGCAATAGGTAGTATCCAAAATGAAACACAGAAAAAGACTAGGGAGACAAAATGACCTGAACTTTGGTGAGCTTGAGACAACTTCCAGTGGCCTAAACTATGTATCATTCATCTCCAAACAAGAGGAAATTGAAGAAACAGGGAACATATTAAAAGATACAATGGCTGAAATGTTCCCAGATTTGGTATAACCTGTAAATGAACAGAACCAAGAATATCAACAGAACCCAAGTACAGAAATAGTTGTATAAGGGAAATTATAGCCAGGCACATCATATGAAATTGCTTGAAACCAGACAGAAAAAACTGTTAAGAGCAGCTAGAGAGAGCATATTAGATATAAGGGAACAAGATAGGGATGTTAACAGACTTCACATTGGAAACAAAGAAACTGAGAAGACTATGAAGCTCTGAAAGCAAAAACAACAGCCTATAATCTATGACTAGTTTAAATATCTTTCAAAAATCAAAGTACAAAATTTTTTGGTATGCAAGAGCTGAAAGCATTCGTCAGTGACAACTTGTGCTACAAAAAATGTGAAAGGAAGTCCTTTGGGCAGAAAGAAAATAATACCAAATGGAAAGGGTTGAGTGGACTCCATAGAGGACTCTGCAGAGAATTGACTCAACAGTGTTGACTCTCCTGATTCTTGATCATAATCTGTTGTTTTATTTACTCTGATCTTTAATTTCAGCCGTGTTTTATAGTTTTCAGTGTATAGACCTTGCACATACTGTGTCAGATTTTTCCCTAAGTATCTGACTTTGATGAGATTGTATGGTATCTTTAAGTCAGAGTCTATCTGCTGCTAGTGTATAGAAACCCAAATGGGTATTGTATATTGTGTATCCTTCAATCTTCTCTCAAATGTCTCCTCCGTTGTGAAGCTTTCTCATGCCCAGTATTATCCCAACAACCACTCAGTTGAACTGGGCTGTTAATATGTCTGCTTCCCCATCAAAATGGGAGATCCTTGAATCTAGAAGGGTCAAGCCCATGGTCTGGTGGATGACGGGCCTTGAGTGAATGTTTGAGAGGTGGATGGCTGGGGAGGGAGGGCTGGAAGGATGTGAGTTACGCTTGGTGAGCGCTCACCAGGGACTCACACCCAGCCACATGCCACAGTGCTCTGCATACTCCTGAATGTCACCAGTAGACTGGGGCCTTCTGGTGTAGCATTTGTCAAGTGGTTACTGCGTGCCAGGCATCATGCCAAGCTCCTTGCAGGCAGCCACATACCTTGTGGCTCTCTTCTCTCCCCCTGTTCAAGGAACTCCACCTACTCGTATCTCTGTCATTTCTCAGGTCTGTTAACCTCACTCCTCCTTGGCGCCTTCGCACTTTTTTTCTGCATTGCCTGAATACATTGTCCTCAGGAACCTGCCAGGCTTGTTCCCTCACCCATCACCTCTGCTTGAGTGTCACCTTCCCTACCCCCTGTACCTACAACAGCCACCCACCATCTCCAGCCCTCTTGTTTTGCTCTCAACACTTGGCACAGCAGGCTCACTCTCCAAGGTCATTATCTGTGCTTTCCCATCCTCATTTAATGATTTTTGCATCATGTTCTAGGGAAGTACCATGTCTTTGGTTAATAATATCACATTTATTGGGCACCTCTTATATGCCATCCAGATTGCTAATGTCTTCCACAGATGAACCCATTCAATCTACACTGCACTGCTCTCTCTGGGAGCTCAGTAGCTTGGCCACACCTCCCAGACATCTGTCCCCTGCTTCTTCCCCAGTGGTCCTGCAGTGTAGACGGCAGATGACATAGTGGGGCTGTCGGCAAGTCTACCCAGTTACCTGTGTTCTTCTGCTTAGCTTTGTGGATGACCCTGACAGGCTTCTGCACATCCGGATAGAAGATTCCTCAGAATCCAAGATTTTGCCCTTTTTACGTCACCTCTGTCACTTCATAGGTAAGAAGCCTTCCCTAACTGGATAGCAATTTGCCTGTGCTGAGGAGCCAGAAGGATGTGGTGGCTTCCTCCTCACGCCTAAGCCCAGTTGTGATTCCCAGTGTTCAGGACAGGAAGAGCAGGACCCCGGCCCTGCCTGGCCCAGTGTGGATGTGCCCTGAGCAGTGCCAGCAGCCGGGCGCTTACCTTCAGATCAACTGGACTGTGGACTGAGCGCCCTGTGTTCTGGCCCTCGCTAGACTGCCATACGCTTTTGATGGTGGGTGCGCATGTCACGGAGGCCTGTGCCACACTGGGCTCCAGGGGCCATCCTGCATCCAGCCTTGGTAAGCCCTGTGGATGGGGAGGAAGACCCCAAGGCCCTTCCAGCCCTGACCTCACGATTCCCTGTGTGCGTCCTGTTCCTCCACTGCACACAAGCGATGCCCACCAGCTGCTTAACTCACTGAGAGTGGATCTTCAGTCCCCTCAGTCTTGGGATTGCCCAGGGAGAGCAAGATCCCTGGAAGAGCCAGGCCGAATGGAGCCAGAGGCCCCACCCCATGCTTCCAGCCTAGTACCGACATGGCCCCTGGCCTGAGCAGCTGCATACGCAGCCAGAAACAGCACTGTAGTCCACTGTCCCTTGTTTGCCCAGCAGATTGCCACTGTCACTTGACTAGGACCTGAGTCTCAGATGTCCTGTGTATTTTGCTATGAGATGGCAGATCCTTGTGGTGTGGAGAAGCCTCTACCTAGCCTCACCTCACTGGGTAGCTCTAGGTCAGCCCTTCACGGCTTGTACCTCAGTTTCCTCATCTGTGCCATGAGGGGGTTGGCCCTAACCATCTCCAAGTCTTCTTCCAGCTTTGACAGTCTGATATTTTGTGCTTGGTATGTTTATCCTCATTTTTGGGGGGGTTTCCAGGCCAGCCTGGGATGCCAGCTTAGCTTTCCTCCTTACCCCTCCCTGGGCAGAACTCACAGCCTCAGGAGTTACAGGATTACAGCTGGCATTTCTGTGCCAGGCACTGGGCTAAGCACAGAGTAGAATAAAGCCCTGTAGGGGAGGAAGGTAGATGTTGTTAACGTGATTTCCAGAGGAGGAAACTGTGGTTTAGAGGAACCTGCCCATATCCAGCCTGTAATGACTCTGCTGGCGCCTGGTGTCCTCGAGTGATGGTCCTGTCATCCTTAGGCCACTGGTGGCAGTGCTTCCTGGGTGAGAAGCCTGGACAACTAGTAGAAGGCCTTGGGCTGATGACGCTGGTACCCAGGCAGGATTCTCTTGAGCTGCCAGCTGGGTCTGAGGACCCTGTGCTGGCCAGGCAGAGTCCCAGAGCAGTCACGTGACTTGCGCAGTACCTGGCATGCTTGTTGCGAACTTACTCTTGGACCACAGGGAAGAGGGCTGGGTACAACTCCACCCCTTCCTCTCTCCCTCCTGCCCTTCTGCAGAAATTCACCTCCACCTGGGCTCTATCGTTCTGGTCTTTTCCACACGGGGCATCAGTCGCAGCTGTGCGGCCACGGTGGCCTTTCTCATGCACAAGAATCAGGAGACCCTGAAGGTGAGTGTTCTCTCGACCAGGCTTGGCCACAGCCACCCCCAGGAGGTGGGGTCGGAGCTGGACGTGGGAAGGACAGGACCCCTGCCTGGGGCCCTTGCTGGGGGTGAGAAGGGGAAGAATGAGGGAGGGAATCCAAATCTAGGGTGTCACCCAGCACCTGCCACCCAAGGGCAAGGTCCTCGTGCTACAGCTGGAAGGCTGAGGCTGGATACACAGGGGTGGCTGAGACAGGCTGTGGGTGGGTGAATGGATGGATGGATGGATGGGTGCTTGGGATCAAACTCAGGGCTTTGTGCTTGCTAGGCAAGAGATTTACAACTTGAGCTAAATCCCCAACCCCTTTTACCCCAATTTTAAAAGAGCCTAGGTGAAGAATCAGAGTGGGGTCAAGGAATGAAGCCCAGACCCCTGTTCTCTTTCCCCATGAGGGGATCTGCCTTAGTTACTTTTCTCTTGTTGCTGAGACAAAACACCTGACACCCAAAGTTAGGGGGAGAAAGGTTTATTTAGCTCACTGTTCATAGAGGTTTCAGTTCACAATCGGCTGGATCCAAGGCAGGGTGGCACAGCAGACAGGCAGAAAGCAGCAAGGCAGGCAAGGCAGTGGGTAGCTAGGTGTCTTTCTGTCCCTTATATTTTATCCAGGCCACCCACCTTAGTGTGGGTAGCACTCCCACCCTTAATCCCAGCACCCTTAATCCTAGTATCACATCCTTGACTCCAGCAGAACTATGCCAAATCAATCAGTGGTATAATCACATACTCTAGAGCACATGAGGCTTTAGGGGGGACATCTAGACACAGACCATAACAGGAGCTTTGGGGACCCCTATGGCAGGGTCACTTAAGTCCTGGGGAGGAGTGATGTTGCTGGCGCAGCCCGGGGGATGGTGGTACAGAGATGACTCTCTGCTCCTCCCAGGAATCTGTGCTGGAGGGACCTTCTGGCCACTGTGCTACCTAGAAGGACAAGAAGGGAGCTGGTTGGGGAGTTCTGGGACTTGAGCTCCCCTGGAGCTTGAAAGGGGCCAGTCCAGTGACTATCCTCAAGCCCTTCCCTGTGTGGCCCCAGGTTTGCATGAGAAGGGTGCGTGAGCCCTCCAGCCCCAGCATACCTGTGTTCTCTACCTGTGACAAGCAGATCACAGTCCCCTCTCTGGCCA
>PVJO010017244.1:0-39677 GCA_004026905.1 Hystrix cristata | reverse complement strand
CCACATTCCTGTTGGCTGCGGTCATACCCTGCTTTTCTCTTGACCATCCTGAGGGTTTATTAACCCTTCAGGGTCTGTCTGATACCCTGCAGGGGAACTGTCATTTCCCGTGTGCCCCGTCAATGACTCTTCCACGGTCATGAATGGAAGGCTAGGGGTTGTAAATTTGGGATTGCCAATTCACTCAGTGGTAACTGTTCAAATGTCTGAGCCATTGGGAATCTCAGAGATTATTCAGTCCGTCCATTTGTCTGACAGACACCCCCGCTTGTTCCATTCCAAGCTGGACATTGCACCTAGAGCTAGCATGATGGGCAGGGAAGCACAAGGGCTAGCAGGAACGCTGCACCTCTGGCTTCGAGCACCAGCATCCACAAGAACAAGAGTGAGTGTGCTGACTGCGGCTCCAAGGCACCAGCCAACACCAAGGTCCGGGGGACAATGGCAGCTGGCTTTGCCTTGCTCTAAAAGGCTGCAGAGGGCTTGGAGTCTGACTGAGCTAGCGTCACATATGCCATTCACCTTGGTGTCCCTGGGGGCCAGTGACTTAGCTTCTCTAGGCTCAGATCTGCTCTCTGTAGCTGTTATATGTGTGGGCAGCATAGCCACTAAAGGAAGTGATGCGTACAAAGCTCTTAGTATGTTGGCCGGACAATGTGAAAATAACACTTACCTAACATCACCACCACTACTGCTTCTATCCAATGTATTTTTTAAAAGAATATTTCCCAAAAGATGAGTATTTAAAAATATTTGTCAACTTAATGTAGTCTCTAACAGAGATATTGATGTTAATGGTGGGATTGAGTCTGGCAAAATCTTACCCTCATGCATAAGCAAAATGCTGTCCTTTCTAAAGGGCACAAAGAAATCCACAGAGCAGACATAAATGTTAAAGATAGTTTTCCACAGCCCTTTTCTCTCTTATAGTCTATTACTTATTTTTATACTCTCTTCTCAAAATAAGAGAAAGAAAGATACCACATCCAAATGCCGCATCTCTTTTCTGCTCCATCCTTTCCTGCCCACACGTCTCCTCTCCAGGACTACTTCTGTTTCTTCTTTGTTTTTTGTGGTGCGAGGTCTCAAGTGTTGTGAGACAGAGCTGGCTTCAGTGAGGACCACTGCGGAGTCCAGTCACTCCCTTCCCCGCTGTGCTGAGGTCCTTGTGGGAGTGGTCACAGTCCTTTGTCCAAGATCATGTCTCCTATTGGCCACAAGAACTCATTTAGGGACGCTTTTGTAGGCCTTCTCACAAAGCAAGAATGGCTCTAAACAGGGCCATCAGAAACCAAAATATTGGGGAGGAAGGCAGAGAAAGCTTCACCAGAAACAAGGGCTGTGACTTCAGGGCGCAAAGCCAATGTTGACAGGCCTGCCTGATGGCTGTTTATGTCTAGGACCACCCTGGCACTTATTACCATGAGAAGGAGCTGAGAAAGCATGAGATTGTCAGGAAACACCATAGAAGAAAGCGGATGTGAGAGTACAGTCATCCCAGCTGGCCGGATGGGGCACTGGGCCACCCTCCCATCCCCACTGCCCCACAACAACCCCGCCTTTGCAACGCTACAAAGATCTAAGCAAAGGACTGAGAGTCACATGTCAACTCCTGGAGCACACTCAAGGCTGCAATCAATACTAGAGCCAAGTAGGTGGCCCTGCCTAACAAGGGAGACACAGGACCCCACAAGGCAGGGAGCCCTGCTCGCCACCCCCCCACCGCCAACTACGTCCCAGCAATTCGGAAGCACGGGGGCTTGCGGTGCCCCTCCTCCATTCTACAATGTAACAAGTCCGTATCAGGGAAGAAATACGCTTTACTAGTAAATATATACGAAATTAGCTATATAAAGTGAGAAGCCTCATTCTTTTTGTTTTGCAAGAGCACAACTATGCCAGTTTTTCTCCCCATTAAGAGAGAAAGGAAAGCCCTCTCCCTCTCCCCCCAAGAATCTGCAGATGCTCTAGCTGGTGAATTTTATCGTGGCCATATCTGGGGCATTCCATGACCAGTGTAACTCCCTATTTCCAAGCACACTGGCTACTTTTATAGGGCCCTTTCCCTTTCAAAATTATACACAATGATTATTTGTAATGTGACTTTGGCTGACTCATGATGTTAGCGTTTTTCAGGAAAGAGGTGCAGGTGAAGGTGGAGCAAGGATCTGCTCTGTGCCCACCGCAGGAGCATTTGTGAAAGCAGTCTGTATGGCAGGGAGGACACTGAGTGAGACAGGTGTCCCAGGACCCTCGCTGTCGTCTGTCCCAGAGATGAGTGAAGTGTCGGAGGAAGTCGCCAGCGGAAAGCTTTGGCTGGCAGGAGCAGTGGCCAGAGTTTCTCGGAACTTGAACGTGATCAGAGGTCTGGGCTGGGGGTGCTCAAGGCAACCCGGAGATGTCAGTCTGCAAGCAGATCTGAGAGCGGGGACAGTCCCACTTGATGTGACCAAGCAGACAGGGACAGATCCAGGAAGCTCAAGTTGCCATCAGGAGTGTTTTCACAGAAAAGCAGTCTGTGCAGTTTGGTCCTGAACTTCCAGGTGCTTGATCACTGGCCGCCGGTAAACCTCATCCTCTTCCCGAAGCACGATCCAAGTGTTAATCAGTCAATTAAAGGCCACTGAGACAGAGCACACTCCACTGCCACATCCAGGCCTGCTCACAAGCTCCCGGTGGAAGCAACATCTCTACAGGCCTGCTGTTTCCTTACAGGGCGCTCTGCATCCCTGGCTTCCACATCCATGGATCCAACCAACCCGGGTCTAGTTACTTACAGAGCACTGACATTGGGTTAGGTATTCTAATAATCTGGAGATGACTTTAAATACCCAGGGAGACCCTGTGGGTTATATGCATACACTATTTTCTGTAAGGGACTTGGGCATCCCCATCTCTGGAGCCACAATCTGCCAGCGGTCCTGGGACCAATCCCCTGTGGGGACCAAGGAACAAAAATTTACAACTGTATTGGTAAGCAGCTCATCTAGTCACTTGGGCTTGGAGTGGATACTAATGTCACCCCGGGACTGAGATGTGCATGAATATCTTAACCTACACCCAGTGAAATATGTCCTAAGAGAAGGGGAAAAGGGCGTTTGAACCGTTATTGAATTAAGTGCTTGTCCTCCAACCTTCGACTGCTTTGCTAGCAGTCCAGATGGCCAAGTGACTCTCAGCCTGCATTATTCAAGTAGTTCTTGCCTTTTCTTGTCCCCTTCCTATACCTACTGGGAAAGAAAAGGCTCAGAAGCACCACCATGAAAGCACACAAGGAGAAGAGACAAAAACCAGCTGACATGTCTGTGGTTCACAACACAGAAGACTTGGCATTAGAAGTGACAAAAAATTACTTTAATGGTTTTCTGCAAATTTCAGTGGTTCTCTACTACCCTGAGAGTAATTCCAATGGAAATTCAAGATCTGAGGCAGAAGGGTGTGGTAGTTATGAAC
Source organism: Hystrix cristata (assembly GCA_004026905.1). NCBI lineage: Eukaryota > Metazoa > Chordata > Mammalia > Rodentia > Hystricidae > Hystrix > Hystrix cristata. Next base: position 36,224 of record PVJO010017244.1, on the reverse strand, counting down.
TCAGTCCCTGTCTGAGCCCCTGTTGTCTTCATCGGAGTTGCCGCAATGGCCTGGCCCTCTAGTGATCTCCGTGCTTCCATTTTTGGTGCTATTTGAATCTGAACCCAGGGCCTCACATATGCCAGGCAAACACTCTACCACACAGCTATGCGCCCACCGCTTTTATTTTGAGACAGGATCTCATTAAGTTGTCCAGGATGGCCTCCGACTTGCAATCCTCCTGTCTCAGCCTCCCAAGCAGCTAGGATTCTAGGTTTGTGCTACTGCACTTGAGTCCTGCTTCTGTCTTTGCTTTGCTTATAGCCTCCCTGAACTCAAAAGCCAGAGCCACCCTTTCCAAACAAATTCATGTTCTTCTTTAATGCCAACTCCCACTGCATTGGCTTCTATCTCATGCAAAGTGAAAGCAAAATCTCTCCAATGCTCTACCTCTCTCTCTTCTCCCTGCCCCACGGACTGCCTGCTTGTTCCCTTTCCTCTAAACTTCACATCCTTCCCCTCACCCTCCTGTATCCCACCATTCCTGGCAACACTCTTTCCCTAGATACTCCATGTTTTGCTTCTGTATTTTCCCATTTCTTTGCTCAAACGTCACCTACTGAATGGAAAAGTCTCCAGATCTCCTTAAAGAAATAGTCCTGCCCCCTCTTCCACATCATCCTTGTCCCATTTCCCTAGCTGAGTGTTACCTATAGCACTTACCACCTTCTTTACTTTCTGTTTGGTTTATTTATAGGTTTCTGCTCTACTAGAATGGAAGCTTGATGGGTTTAAGGATTCTGTGTGTTTTGTTCCATCTCCAGTGCCTAGAATAGTGTCTGGTATTTGGAAAACACTCAATTATAAATGAATGCGCGCATGAATATTATCTATTAGAATTTAGAGCCACTTATCTCACAGGAATACTTAACCTAACGTTCTGTGCAATATTCAGTTTATTGTAAAAACCAAATAAATAACTACTGCTCTCTCCAATCTCTGGAGTTCACTCGGCCCAAAACTGGCTAAGTACTTTTGTGCGTTAATATTTAATTCACAATTGCAGAACTAAATACTGCACAGGGGACATCTTAGAGGGAGATTATCTGACAGTGTGGCATCAGACGAGCAGATGACAAGTGGCAGAAGCTAGGAAGTCAATGCCACACCACTCTGCAAATGAAGAGGGGAACCCAGAGCACAGCTCTGAGCTGTCAGTGTCACTGAACACCTTGAGTGTCCCATGATGCTGTTTCTCCTCCCCGGTGATGTCACCTTACGGTGACATTTTTTTTTTTTCCAGATGGAAAAATGTAATATACGGATTGAAGATGGAATGCAAAGAAATGTAGCAGATAAAAGTTCCACGAGCCCTAGCATTTTCTGTCTCCATTCTGTCTGGGAATGTTGAAAAGCAAAAAAACCTGAAGACTCACACTTCTGTTCTAAGACAAAGTGTCTCAGTTTAACACTGATCTTTGAAAAAGCTCTCCTTTTACATTGAGGAAAACACTTTCAAAGTGTAGGCTACCCGGACTATGAAAGCAACGTCGAGTCCAAGATTTTCTAACTGTAATTTTGATAGAAGGCAATCATAAACATCCTCCTCGCACACTGCCCCTGAGCTACCCCCGCTCAGCCCATTAAGTGGGATATTTGTTACCAAAACATTAGGCCGGGCAGGCCCTGAAAGCCCTGGCTTGGCTCAGTGGGCCCTTTCCTTGCAGATACACTGATCCTCATCTTTCTGGGGCGCTGCCAGTATCTGGGGGAAGCCGCTGCATTTCAGGGGTTCGGTCTCAGAATGCGGGGTGACTGAGTCCAGTTTCTGAGTTTCTTTAAGAGCCTGCTCCATACTTAAAGTGTAAAAAGCCTCAATTCAAAAATGCAAATATTCAGTTACCTCTGACTTATGATAAGTAAAATAAACAAAACCAGGAACTTAACTCAAAACTCTTGGGAAACATTCAGATCTCAAGGACTCAGCCTTGGGGGGTGCTAAACCGGTTTTCATGTAGGTAGGGGTGTGTTTGTGTGTGTGTGTGTGGCCGGAGGTTGGTAACATACACAGCATTTTCCACACCCCTAAAGCAGGAAAGATTTGCAAAGAGAAAAAACGATCAGGGGAGGTAGAACACAGAAGTTTCTTCTCCAGAAGTTCATGTACAGAAAAACCAAGTCGATGCCACACATGGAAAAGCTGACCACCTGAGTATTGTTTCCTCTGATGAGTTAAAAAAAAAAAGAAACTGAGAGATAACTCACACAAAAACTTGGTGATGTCTACAAAATTTCTCTTCCTTGAGAGGAGGAAGAGAACTATTTTATAAGCATAAAGACTTCTTTGCCTTAAAATACAGCAATCTGGCATCAAGTATATTCGGCAAATGCTACAGATTATACTCTGCTAATACCCATAAGAATATGAAAAGGTAAATTCTGCTGTGAGAAATCCATAGAACTAAGGGGGAGGGATGGATCCCCCCACATACCAGGAGACTCTTGGCAATGACTGAAAACAGAGAATACGGTTGTGAAACTGAGAGGGTATGGTATTGGCATCTAGTGGGTACAGACCAATCTCACTGATAACTGTCCTACAATGCCCACTACGGCCACCCATGACAAGAAAACATCTGGACTCAAATGTCAACAGGGCTGAGACTAGGAAACCCCGCTTTGTACTTAAAGCCCACGGAATGCTCTATGGACTGCTGTCTATGTCTCTAATTAGAAATGCAGCTTCCCATTTCTCAGATAAAATGTTCACTAGAATTAATCTTTAAAAAGAGTGTCCCAAGGATCAACCTAAATATTCTGACGCTCAAGCTTGACCAATTCCTAGATATTGCTGGACTGTCACAGATCTGCCTTTCTACCCCGATGATTACAGTGTACAGTTAAAAATGAGCTATATCATATGCACAATCTGAACAATCCTAACGTCATGCGTATGCCGAGGAGCCTCAGAAATGTCCACCTACACTCATGCCATTCTTTACAAATCGGTCACCTCACCAAAGCTGCCATGAAAAAGGTCCTACCAGGCACATCTGGACACATTTACAATACCTTCCTTCTCTCGGCACCCTCCTCAAGAGAGTAGTGCTCTGTAATGGTCCGCAAATTTGCAGCCCCAGGGACAACCTGGAGACCTCATATTTTGGGATTTGACAGACCTGGACAGCCTCTTGGGATCTCACATAACACAACATTTAATGGGAAATTCAACTGTCTAGAGAGAAGAGCTTCTGGTGGCACTTCCATCATTCCCTAGAGCCTGCAACTTTGACTTCTGAAAGGGACTCCTTCCTCTCTTCAGAAGACATCAGGTAGACAATTCTTTGTTCTTGGGGACTGTCCTGTGCTTTTTAGCATGTTTAGCAGCATCCCTGACATCTGTTCACTGGATGCTCATGGGACCTCCACTCTTGTTAGTAACAATCCAAACCGTCTCCGAACGCTGCTACAGGCCCGCGCGGGGTCTGCTAGTGGCGGTAAAAATCAGCCTGTAGTTAAGAACCACTGACCTACTCTACAGCTCTCAGGAGGCCCTTCACCCACTTCTCACAAGTGACTGGATTTTAACTGAGTGTGCGGAGGGGCACACAGAGCTTCTTCATGGAGGGAAGTTGCAGAGATACTCACATCGCTCCAGTAAGGCTGGAGGCTTCAGTCAAGAGGCTGGGAAGCCTGCTCTGCAGAGAAAGGGATGCGTACACGTGCAGACAATTCCCACATGTAACAGTGGGGTCCCGATTACAAAGAGCAGCACTCTCCCTGACGTCTTAGCCCTGAGCCTGTGGGGTTCCTGGACATGTCATGCCGGATTCAAAGATGACCAAGGAGATGGAAACAATGACTTCACTCACGATTCCTGCAAACAGCCACACAGGAAGAGGTGAGGTGACTGGGTGAGGGCTTTTTTTTAAAAATAAGTTCAAGGAAAACAAACACAAACAGCACACGTTTTTAGGAAAAGTCTTTAGTTTTCAAAGGAATCTGGACTTTGGGTAGCAATGGATACAAAAAGGAACAAGTGCATATGCCCAGCTAACTAGCAGAATTAATTTCATGAATTGCAACAAAAATCAAGGTTTCTCCCGGAAAAGGGAAGGAAAAAACGTTTCACTCATCCCGGGGGGGCTTTCATTTCAGTTGGAGAGTGAGAGGAGCTTGCAGGGAGGGAGAGTGGAGAAAACCAGGAAAGACAGAATATGGGGAAAAGGCAGAGAGAAAGTAGGAAAGATCATTTCTGCTGAGCTGTGGCTGCAGCACCCATTCCTTTTATTATCATTTTATTAGGGCACAAATCTGGATTAAAAACAGCTTCCTAAAATATGTCATCCTTTTTAAAGACCTGAAATAAATTCATAGCCCTCTTTATTCCCTTGTGAAAGAAAACACATACTCCAGACATATTTGTGCTTTTTAAAGAAATTTTAAAAAATAATACATTTTGAAAACTTTCAGACTGTTATGGTTTGTGTCTAGATGTCCCCCCAAAGCCTCATGTGGTAAGAGATAGCTGGATTTAGAGTGTGTGATTACTAAATTAATCCACTGATCGGTTTGGCATGGTTCTGCTGGGATCAAGGATGTGAAACTAAAATTAAGGGTGGGAGTGCTACCCGCCCTAAGGGCAGGTAGCCTAGATAAGATACAGGAAGAAGCTAACTAGCTGCTTGTTTGCATTGCTTATTTGCATACATTCCTTGCATTTCCTCACTTTACTTTGCTGGGGGCCCCGCCCTGCCTCTGCCGTGCTGCCCTGCCCCGGACCCAGCGGACCCAGCGGACTATAGACTGAAACCTCTGCAGACTGTGAGCTAATAAACCTTTCTTCCCCTAACTTTGGGTGTCGAGTATTCTGTCCCAACAACGAGAGAAAAGTAACTAAAACACAGACTTTCACAAAAATTGCAAAATGATCTCCTTTATCCCCTCATCTAGAATCCTCAACTGCCAAGATCTTACCACACTTTCTCCTTCTCCTCTGTAGGCCATTATTTTATCCTTTCCTGATGAGTTTAAGAACAAACCACAGAAAGAATGTCTCATCATCACGAAAACTCTAGTGCACCCGCATAAATGTCATATAATTTTCTAAATAGGACATCACTATTGACACAACAGTGAACAATCCCATGTCTGTTTATTTCTGTATTTTCAGACCAGTATAACGAGGATCCAACTCATAAGTAGCTGGGCTCATTCATTCATTCATTCATTCATTCCAACAATATTTGCAGCTTCCTTTGAACAAGGCACTAAGTTTAGCTGTCAGCCTCATCAGTCAGAAGGAAACCAAGGTTGGGATGAATTAAACTGGTTTGAGAAGCCAGTTTTTCACTCAACACTTGGCGGGTCAGTCTACATTTCTTCCTCTGTGCTAAGAACCAGGAAGCAAACCTATTCTGGTTTTTTCCCTGCTATATTTCCCTCTTCTTCATCTTAGCAGGTTCACCAAACACAATCAAGTCTGTTGATCTGCCACATGGACCAAGAAATACAGGGATGTTGGAAGCATGAGGGGTGAAGACAGGGCGAGAACAAAAAAAACGGAACTGAAAGTCATTGACTGTCCCATCCAAGGGCATGACAAGACTACACAGTGCAAAAGAAGACCTCGATTCCTGTGATTAGTTTTAGTTTAGGTCATAGTTTGAAGACATTTCAACGCATTTAGCATATCTCATCTCAACCAAAGAGGAGTTATTGTGAAATCACTTTCAATAAATTTTAATGTCATCATTTTTCATAATTTACTTGCAGTGCACTTACGCTCCACAAACAACCTCATCACTGCCAACATCTGTAAAATCTGCTAACTGCCACTAATAACATCTGCTCTATTAGCCTATCTACTGGATACAGAGCTTTATTGTCTTAAATTTTGGGGCTGGTGTTCTTTTTGTTTTTTTTTTTTTTTTTAAGATGGGGTCTCTCTATGTAGTCCAGGCTGGCCTTGAATTCTCTATGTTGCCCGGGCTGGCCTGGAACTCCCAGTGATCCTCCTGCCTCAGCCTACTGAGTGCTGGGATTACAGATGTGCACCACCACACTTGACTTTCATTTCTTTTCATGTACTGAAGGGTCAGAAATATCACTCAATATGTGCTTGATAAATACTGTGTGAGTTTTTCTCAGCATCTTCTAAAAATCTTCAAATCTTGCTCTTTCTTTGATTTAATTTTAAGAAAAATAGTTTTCTTATCATTCACCCCTAACTTTCTTGAGCAAAATTTGTAAATGGCTCAGTTAGTTCCAGAATGTCATCATGATCTGGGATAACAAAAAAATCCTAAATCATGCTATCCTCCTTCCACAGGAATTGGCATGTCACCATTTCACTAACTGCACAGTGATGGGGGGATTCTGCGTTGGTTAAAATCAAAGGCTTGAAAGTCTGAAAATTCTATATTCAAACCCTCAGTCAGTTACTTCCCAGCGACGTGGCCTAGCATCAACCAGTTAGCTTGTCTTATGGTGCTGATTCAACAAATAGGAGGAGTAACCCAGGCAATATGGGAGAATTGCTTTGGATAATTCCTAATGCAGAGCAAATGCTCCACAGTATAAGCTATTATTAAAAACTCGAAGTCCTCCCTATGATTATGGGAGGAAACAGCCTGTGGGAAACTCAGTTTTATGTAGGTAACTAAAGGTATCAATTCATTCACTTTCTGAGATACTTCAGAAGAAAAGTGGCTTAGTGAGACACTGGAATTGCTTCTCATTTCAGTGCTCAGACAGGCTGGGAATAGGCACAACAGACTGACAAGTGCCTCTGGGAAGCAGAGCACCTGCTGGAAGGCAGTTCAATACAGAATGTCACCCCGCAGGGAGAAAGTTTCAATCTGCTCACTGGGAAAAGTAACTGACGATATCATCAGTCAATTTACAGCCAAAGCTGTTACATAAACTTAAATTTCTGGGATGCTACAATATAAGGTATGATGGAATGAATTCATAAGGGTTTTATTAACACTGCGGAGAACAAGGTTTGCAAAGTTAAATGATGACAATTACAGTGATGGAGGAGACACTGCCTCGACTCTGATTCTTCGGAAGGGCCTTTGAAACAGAGACCTGTGAGGCTAATCTGCTTGTCACCTATTGGGTTCAGTGGATATGAAAAGCTGCCTTCCTAAACTTTTCCTTCACAGACAGAATGGTCTCTTGGCATTCCAGCTTCTGCAAGGTGGCTACCTGGCGTTTTGCACTTTTGCCTTCTCCCAAAAACCATCCATCAAGCCTTGCCCTTTCAACCTACTGCACACATAAATATGCTCTCTCCTCAAGTGAACTTGCTGCCATGATCAACTTGAACTCTGAGACACACAAGAGAGTTTGTTTTAACAGCTGTTTTTACAGTGACGCCCCGGAGTCACTGCTCTCAAGACAGCTGGTTCTGATAGCTGTCTTCTCACTGCTGTGTTTTTTCTAATGCCCAGCTGTCAGGGAACCCCCACTGTAGTTTTGTAAAACAAAGGCACAAAACACAAGAAGGGCTAGAGAATCCCAGTCGTTGGCTGGGAGGACATCCCACACAGGGACCTCTCAAGGGCTGACACAGCGTTTTCCTCCCCCTCTTGGCTGGTTTATGATTTATTGCTAGAGTTATATTGTGGTCTATGGCTGTCCTGTCCAACACGGCAGCCACCAGCAATAGGGAGCTACTTAAAATTTAAGGTAAATAAAATTAAATAAAATTTAAAATGCAGTTTCCTTGTCACTTAGCCACATTTTAAGTGTTTAATATCAGTAAATGTATTGATTTCTGTTTGGAAAGAAGTAGTATTGGCTTCCATATTGGAAAGTGAAGACACAGAACATTTCTCTCCCTGTGGAAAGTTATGGGACTATGTTGGCCTCTTTCTTACAGGAAAAAAGGGATGCAGATCTTGGTGAGAATGATGGGTTTCTGGGTTTGGCTTATATAGAGTCTCTCCCTTACTACCCATTGGACATATTCATTACAGCTACTAATTCTCTATTTTACACATTTCTGGAAAGGGGAGCGATGGCCTCTAAAACCACCTGCAACAAGGATCCCACGTGTGGGAAAACAAGAACAAAGAAGATGGCAACCCATAAATCCCAGATCTTTTTATTGGTTTGCATTAAATAACAAATGGGAAATAGACCCTCAGATCACAACTTCCCACAATTTTGTGGGGCCCGAGGATCCCAGCAAGAGGAGATAGAGAGTCAAGTCCTCCACTGATCCTGGCTCTCAACGGACACCCGATTGGGTTCTAATGGAAAGAATGAACAGAAACGCAGACACGGATAGGTTTTTAAAATTTCTACGCCATCAGCTAGGAAGCATTTATCCCCCCAAAATGAGACAGCCGCACACTTTAAATAAAGATGGGGTTGCTTACTAATATTTATTGAACAAACACCATCAGCCACCATGAAGCTGAATACCCTAATAGGAACTTTTGTTTTTATGTTGGTGGTGGGGCTGCTAGGAAAAAGAAGGACAGGTTCCTTAGTTTGCTTTACTTAATAGTACATTTTCCCTTTGTCCATTAGAACGAATAGCTCTGACTTGTTCATTGCTGGATTCTTGGCCCCTAGAAGAAAGCCAACTCGCAGCAGGTACTTCAGAAGTGTTTGCTGAATGCCTCACGCCTTTTTAGAGGAATGATGCAGGAATTTTACCTCTCCACTCCATCCCCCCATAAAATAAATCTTCTTGAGCTGTCTCTGCTAATGTCTGGGATGCCCTCCCATCCAATTATGCTTGGACACAACCTCTACCTCCCACTCCACATTCCAGAGTTTTCATTCTTTCCAGGTCCAAAAAGGCGACTCCGTGCCACGAGTCAGGGAGAGGACACACACTCCTCCTAGGAGTCTAAAACTTTCTGTGACCCTGGCGCCTCCCATTTTTTTGGTGCTGGGGATTGAACTTAGGGCCTTGTGCTTGCTGGGCAAGTGTTCTACCACTGAGCTAAATCCCCAGACCCTATGTCTGAGCTTTTTAAACCCATAAAACCAGAAATCTGTCAAGCTATCATGAGACAGCTATCCAAAGGAGCCAGGGACAGAGTCTCTCACAGGCATAAAATCACTCTAAATACTACAATGCCAGCTAAGTTTGTCTCCAGTGCTCCAGAGATGTAGGCAAGTGTTTTGACCTCTCTGGACACACCAGAGGTGCATGTTTTACAGAGTCCTGATCTGCCCTGAACCCAGAGAAATGCTATAATTTCATGTCATTCTGTTTTGATTTTTTATAGCTATCTTATTTTTATATTCCATACTGATAGAAGCAAGTAATGCAGCTCTTACTTCATTTTTAAAATTGCTAGCAATGTTTAAGGAAAACACATACGCACTTAAATGTGATAATTTTCATAGTCAAAATCTTGATGTTATCTCTCTACTCTGGCTGAAATTGCATCTTTAACATGAGAGGGATATTGTCCCACTCCATAAACCAAATAGTTGTTTGAAGTTTTCATAACTGTTAGTCATGGGAATTTACCAATAGCAGTAATCAGTCTGGATTTTCTGTTGTTAGACTCAAATATGGAATGTCAAAACGAGCTCAGTATTATGGATACTAGATGACATTGAGTTTTAGGAGTATCTTCTTTTGACTATAAAAAGCAGCCTCAAGATTCATTCTGACTTAGGCTGTTTCTGTCTACCACCAGGATTAATTCAGTCGGCACACTCGCACAAGTCCTTATTGCCGAAGTAGGGCACCGCACAGCCAGTCGCACGAGTTCCTTGTGGCCCCCCTCATGGAATAGCAAGAAGGTTGGTGTGGGGTGCATTTACTTGATATGAGTACATGGTAAATACTCAGTAAAAGTTAGCTGTTGGTATCATCATTTGGTTTGGAAAGTTATCTTTTTTTTTTTTTTGGTACCTTTTTAGGAAAAAAATTTCTACTCTTAAAGAGATTCCTTTAGTTTGGCTCTTTCATCCACAAATACCCCAATAAATTACAGGGCAGAATGGAAACTCAGGGAGAATAAGGCATCAAATAGGTCTCTGGGATCATTTTCATGATTTACTTTATTTGTAAAGGGTAGCCTGTCTTGAAATTTCCAAGTTTATTAGTATGGTACTTTATTTTTCTTTAATAAGAAATGTTTTCCGAAATGTATTTCAGGTAAACAACAAATTGACAAATGTGACCCTTTGGCAGTCATCTGAACACAAAGAATAAGGCTTAATAAAATTTATGCACATTAGGATTTACTTTCTCTAGCTTCTCTTATGTGTTCAGAATCATTTTTCTAATAACTTTTTTCATCTTCTGGCTATGTTCTGTCATTATCTACAAATTCAATAAATGGACAGCATTCATGTTTCAAAGTGAGACTCAATGAATCAGGACAACAGTATTAGGAAAGAAAAAAATACTCAACAAAATGTTAAGACTCATATATTTTTGTTTATATAACTAAGCATCATTTCCAATTTAGAAATATTTTTTGAAGTATCCCTTTAAAATACATGTTTTAACTACCCACCAGACAAAACTTGATACTTGGCTACTCAGATTTGGGGGATGGGGGTAGTACAAGTTGGAGAAGATTTACAAAATCAAAATGTATCTTTTTAAAACCAAAAAAACACGTATGTTCATTTCTAATTCACACAGCCTACTTGCCTTTACAGTCTGCTGAGAAACACTGACTTTTAAACATTGTATATAAAATTAAATAACATGGAAAAATAAATATGTTTTATTATATAAACACATAAACATCTGTACTGCTCAAAATATTCAGAAAATACTAGGTGTGGCTGCTTAAAACTGTGTTCAGAAAATACGGTAATGATCTTTACAATCTTTACTTTTCTAAAGACAGATGTAGTGAGGTTAGGAGACACCGATGTCCAACATTTTCGCTTCCTACCCACAGAAGCTGCAAACGTTAATATGAAAATGAGGTAGATACAAATTTGTAATGTGACCAGGCAGAAACAAAAGCACAGTTCCTTCATGAACTCAGAAAGTCTCATTATTCGAGTCAACAAGTATTTATTCTAAAGCACCTAAAGCAAGCCTCAGAGAACACTGAGGTTTGTCATGAGAAGCCCAAAGAAGCAGTTTCTGCTGAGGACAGCCACAGCCTCCAGGCTGACGGGCAAGCAAACACACAGGGCACCACGCTGGATGACACCTGGCAGACCTGGTTACTTTAATCATCCAGACGGGGGGTGGGGGGTGACCTACTCCGGAATGCTCTCGTGTTTCTGCTTTCTGCTTTCGGCACAGTGCTGTCTTTCCATTTGCCCCTCTAGTCACGGGACACATGTACTGACTACACGGTGCATTCCCGGGACTGAGGAGCAGGAGTCCACTGCAAGGCATTGTGGGGCAGGGGTGAAGAAACAGGACCAAGAACGAGTCCAAGGACATATTTTTAAAGGGAGAGAAAAGGCTGAATTTGGGGATGCCATTTTTCACAACCATCATCCTTCGATCTGCAGTGGCTTGAGCCAGAATCAAAGGTGTGTCACAGAAGCTTCACTTAGAGTTTGGAAGCCAGATGAACAGTAATTTTGGGTTTCTTTCCTAAAAACTTCTCTTTAGTAACAAATTGAAGTAGGCTATCTCTGCTTTGACCTTGGAGAAGGCTGCCTTTGACTGTGGAGAAAGCTGCCTGGTGCAGCAATAGTTGTTTCTTGACCAGCAGTGTCTGTGTGTGAGGGTCTTTGGGGACAGAAAACAACTGGCAGATGCCATGATTGCCACCCTGGTCTCTAGTCAATTCAAGCTGCTTTCTCTTGAAAGCAATATGTTAGCACCTCACATGTACTATTTATTGTTGTTAATTTCATTGTCAGTTACAATGATAAAGCACCACAGAAGTGACTTTATGGCTATTAAAACAATTCATTGAGGTATACTTAATTTAGAATTGCTAAGATACTATACCAAAGTATCCACAGAAATAAACTGAAAATCAAAATCCTACACCTAGAATGTGAAAGGCTGTCCTATCACACATAGATTTTGGCAAAACAATATATTGCCAATGGACCTATTTAAATAAAAAGCATTTGATTTAATTTTTTTACATTATCATTTAAAGGCCTTGCAGAAATGGTCTTGCTCTTGACCATAGAGGCATTTAAATGTGTATATATTCAAATAACCATCACGTTCCAAAGGAAGCATCAAAAGCACATGGGCAAACAAAATAGTTTTTAAAATCCATGCCCTCGCTTCTGCGGGTACCAGAGTATTGGAATTTTACTCTCTCCTTCTTCCCTCCTTTCTTGTGTTTCAGCATACTGTATGTGGGCACAACAACTATAAAATAAACTTCATGTCTTCTACTCAAATTGATAGTTCATATGTTAAAATTTAAGCTCTTAAAATATCTATGGGGAGGGGTGGTAGTCCTGTGTGAAAACAAACCAAAAAAGCCCCCAGTTGTATTGAGAATACATGAGGACTGTTGAAACTAATATATATATTATTCAGTTCAGCAGCCTGGACTGTGGAACGCAACTCTAGTGTTGGTATTACTTTTGGTTGAATGAACAGCGTATAATGTCATGGGCCCAAGATGGAAAACTCTGTGAAAAATGTTATGTAGTAGGCGACTGAAGGAAGTTGGGACCATCAGAAGACTATGTTCTAACATTATCTTTGTCTTCTTCGAAGAGTTCATTTGGGAAGGCATCATTGCTGTGGACAAAATGATCTGAGAGAACTGTTTTGGGACACAGAGTGACATTTCTTAAGCTCATGAATAAAATCCTTACAGTGCAGTCAGTACCAGTTGAAATAATGCTCTCAATTCTTCTAGATTTCTACGTACTACAAAGTGCAGCAGTTCCCGGCTAGGTCACAGAGCCCATGGACACCACCTCACACACTGACACCCTTGACTCTTCCAAGCATCAGTGTGCATCAACCATGTCACTCAGCTAATCTGCTCTTCAGCTGGTCACAGAATGCTTTGACTTTTCCTCAGAACCATACTGAATAAATAGGCTTCTAAATATGCCTTGTATGAAAGCCGCAGTGCAATAGCTGTATTTATAGCCCTAATGGCCCCAATAGCCCATGGCACAACTTAGCCACGCTATTGTTTTGACACAGTCCATTCTTCTGTTTTTGCCAAGAGCTGCCCCAAAAGTCTGTGGGGTATTTACAGTGGCAACCACTCATCAGGTCAGCTGCTGGCTAAGCAGTTAGCAAAGGAAGCTAGGACCACAGTGAAAATGGTCTCAAGCCAGCTTCTGTCCAGGTGGAAGAGGGAGAACATTTCAGACACCTTGAAAGGCACCACATCACCGATTTCACTACTGGTCATTTGTATTTTCAAAATGACTTCAGCCTCATTTGTGACCACAGCCTTTGTGGTGATTGTATGGAGTCACACAGAGGCAAACCATAGTCACTGAAGAAGAAACTGCTTTGGTCTCAATAAGCAGGACTCTTCCCTCGAAAGTTAAAACTACCCTGTCTTTGAGAAGGAAAGAGCACCTGCTGCTGAGTTGTCTGCTTCAATCACTACCTATGTACACACATGTAAGTCCTGTAGGAAGGAAGCTACTTCTTGGCATTGGGTCCTGTATGAGGTACAGATATTCTGCAATGTCACTTTGGCCACCTCATAATTCTATTGTGTGACAATCTGGAGAAAGTAACAGACCATCCGTGACAGTTTCTAGGAGGCCCTCCCGAGTGTGGCGAGGCTCTCCAGCCGAGGAATGCCCCAGAGCACCCTGGAATTGGACAGTGTAGGAGACAAACACGAACACTTAGTGCCGTACCGAGCTCCAGGGACCAGTACTCCAGGCGGCATCGGGACAAGCGTGTGTGCTGCACTGCTCGCGGTCCGGGGGCTTGTCCAGAACGTCGCAGCTCAGGTCCGGGAAGCGCTCACCACTGGCCCTCTGGCAGACCACCAGCCTCGTCCTCACGCCTCCCCCGCAAGGCTTCGTACACTGCCAGGAAGATGGGGAAGGCTGAGGTTACTTTTTATCACCAGCCCATGACATAAGAAACTTTTCTTGGCCAAATTCTGAAACTGCATTGGGCAAGGGAAGTCTGCGGGCCAGGACTAAGTCCATTTCCTGGGGGACACGAGAGACCCAAATCCTCCTACATGGAGGGTGGGCATCATTTACAAAGCTTCCTCTACACCTCTACCAAAGGCTTTAAATACATTGTCTCATCAAGAGGAGGGTATGATTGTTTGCCCTGTTGTATACAGGGGGCCACTGAGGTGAAGAAGACTAGATTAAGTTGATCAAGGTCAATCCGTTAGCCAGCAACTAAGCTAAAATGCTTTAAAACCAAACCAAACAAAAACAAAACATACTGAGCAAACAAAAACCACCTAATACCAAATATAGGAGATAATGAATTAGCCAATTTTATTTTCAGGCAACTTGTAAAAAAAAATTAATGGTGCTGGAGAGGGAAACCATACGTCAGGCATCCTAGGTAAGCACTCTGCCACTGAGCTACAGCTCCAGCCCTTATTTTCTGGAAATTTCTGAGAATCCATCACCAACCTTCAGCAACTCTCTGACTCCAATATCTATGGACCTTTATCATGCTAAACCATTTCACTCTAGCTCTGAATTTCAGGATAACTACAGCTTGCTCCTAGGATGAATAAATAGTGTGACGGGAATGTTTGACAAAACGCTGACTCCTGGCAAGACCCACACTTCTGAGGCAGGAACAAGCTGTATTTCTTGGACGGTGCGGCTGCCCTCGCATCCAGGAACAGTGACACCCAGTTTCCCTGCTGGGTCAAGGCCTCCTCTCCCACGGAATCTGGACAGCTCGGTCCATGCTGACAGCTGGCACCCCACACAGGCGTGTCCTCTCCTGGCGTGGAGCCAGTCACAGAAGCTTAATTACAGTCCCCAGTAGCAACAGGGAAACCTGCAAGGCACGAGTCTCGGCTCCTCACTTCCCCTTCCTCCCCTTCAGCAAAGCTCTGCAGAATGATGTAACTGTCAGCAAAAGCCCACCAAAGCCTCTGTGACACTACCCGGTGGCTGCTAGGCTATGGTGTAAGACCGGATGAGGACACCATTTCAGGTAGCCAGGTATGTGGCTATGGGCCTAGCGGTTTCATTTGTCTTTTTCTTCCTCTTAGTGCTTGGGTCTCCCAGGTGTTAACTGTCATGTTTTATCTGATAAATTTTATAGTCAAGGCAGAACAACTCAACAAGCTTTAAGCATGTGCTATCCCTGTGGATTCAACAACACAGAAATATGCTTTTGCTTAACAGAAAACAAAAAGCCTTGGAGCCCTATTATTAAGTAAAATAGAAGCTCAATACTACATACAATGATATTAGTATTACTAATGATGATAATTATTCTTAACATTAACAGTGCAAGTTATTGCATTTTTATTATAGCAATTGATTGAAGGCTAGGTACAAAGCATCCAACAGGCACTATCTCATTTTACAGTCACACATAGTAAGAAGTTGCTATTCTTATTCTTGTTTACACATGAGGATACAAAAATTTGGCCAAGTTATATGATTTGCCAGAATCACAAAGCTGATGACAGTGGGCACCAGGAACTTGACTCAGTTTTTTGTGCTGCAGATAAGACTACTGCCTTTTATTGCATTTCCCTGAAAATAAGACCTAGCTGGAAAACGAGCCCTGGCACGATTTTTTAGGATGTTCATAATATAAACCCCATCTCCAAATAAGCCCTTGTTAAGACTGTCAGCCAGATGGAGGCATTTAGTATATGTGTTGCACCACATGATGGATGTATTGAATTATAAAATAATAATATATAATGAAATATAAATATTACTGATATTAATACTTAAAATACATGATAATATAAATTATAATTATTTGTAAATACTCAAGTGGGTGCCTTTGGACCAGAGGTAAATACTTATGTAAACAGATGGACTTACTGCTGAATGACCAATTGGAGCACAGGCACCATGCACAAATAACATGTATGCCTGACAACAAACAGATGCGACTGTCCAACATGAACCTTCACAATTCAGTATGGATGTACTTAATGCACTCGTGTGAAATAAAAACACGTTTTATGAACTTTGGTGCCTGTAATTTTTGTAGCTTTTGTGTAGCCGTCATTCTTAACCATCATTTTGTCACCAGTCTTGTCTCGTAAGTCTTCAGTTAGCACTTGATTTAATAAAAACTCTGTGAAGCCCGCCTGCAGGAGGTTGTGACTTGGACGAGTGATTCCTGGAATAAATCACTGACATCTGTGTTGCTGATGCACCACGAGCAGGCTACATGGACAAGTGCTCAGTTAAGGACAGCTCTGCTGCTGGACACAAAATTGGGGCCAGTGTGCTACAAGAAATGAGTCACACGAAATTCAAGTTGGGATTCAGAACTTGGATAGTTATGTCGACGTTCCAGAAGATGGCATGACTGTATTTAAATAAGTGCAGGTTTTTATACATGAAGAAATGAATAAATGTAGATTGTTGTACGTGAAAAAATAAGATATCCCCTGAAAATGAGTCCTATTGCATCTTTTGGAACAAGAATTAATATAAGACCTGATTCTGTTTGGGGGGAAGTATGGTACCAGTCACAGATGGCATCTTGGAAAAGCTAATGGCTGAAGTATTTCATTATTTGAAAATACGCAGCTAACTACTCACTTCTATGACTGAAACATGCCATTGGTGGTAATGAATGGTAACATCCGTCCCTTCTGGCTTGAGTTAGAATTTGGAGTATCAGGAGACATTGTGTCACGGGAACAGGAGTGCACACAAACATCCCAACAATGAGGAAGATGGCAAGACTTGCATGGACTGATGTTATGCATGATTTCTGTCACTGTAAAAGCACTCATTTTTAACCATTAGAGGTTAGTTCATAAACTACAAGAAGTATTTATCAATATTCATTCCTAATTTTTCTTTCCTGTGAATTCAAGCTGTTTCTTACTGGCACTAGGTGAATTTTTAAAGTAGTTGAGAATTAAGATGGGTCTCCTAGTGAATCACAAATGTAGAAGCTTCTACTAGATCTAGCTCTTCTTCCTTAAAGTAAGATGAACAATAACAGCTGAGTTGGAACGACTGTTTTTCCCAAAGGATGGACAGAGAGATGTTCCCTCTTACCTCTCCCCAGCTGCCGAACACCCACTGAGGACATGGGCCGGACTCGCAGGCTCTCTGCTCATCAGGTTTGATTCTTTCCACGCAATCCCTCGCAGGGTAACCGTTCTCGTCCTGACACACCACAACCCGCCGCTGGGACCCGCCAGCGCAGGTGCTGGAACACTGAACACAGCACGGAACGAGTCAGCCCGTGGCTCAGGCTCCTCTCAGTCACACTCAGGGCGGCAGGCTCCTCTCAGTCACACTCAGGGCGGCTGGGTGCAAGGCTGGAGCAAATGTGACAGACTATGCTGAAGTCCCCATCAGGGAGAGAAGGTGCCTGGGGACCCAGGCTGCTGGTGGGTGCTGCCTACACAAGGGTAAGGCTCCTCCCTCTGGCCTCCCAGGTCCTGGTGGGTTGCAATCAAGCCTGGTGCTCAGACCTGTCTCAAGATTTCCGAAGCATCTCACTGTCCTGCTTTATCCTCTATGCATCTCTGGGAGGGAGGGTGGTATCCAGACACTGGATACCATTGTTTGTATGGAAATTCTTGTTGGAAATTGCAAGAGCTTATTTACACCACCATTTGACTTCCCTTTCAACACAGAGGTGAAATTACAGGCTCAGGGAGCCACCAGGTGCTGGAATTTAGCTTCGCATGTATTCACCCAACTGCTCTGGGAAGTACTGGGTTGTTGCCTGGGCGCTGGGCCCCCATAAACCAATGCCCGCTTCACACCTTGTGCAAGGGTTTACACTGCAGCGGGTAAGGGTACCACGTACCATTTGCACATGTGTTCTCTGCCTCCCCAGTGAACATCATTGAATTCCGTCTCAACAAACCCCTCCTCAGCTGTCTTCCAGCCTACCTCTCCGAGGGCTGTCCCTGTGCCATTCCGTTTCTGTTTATTTCCCAGGTGAGCTCCTCAGAGCTCTCCGAGGTATCCACACCTGAGTGCTTTTATTTTCCATAATTTGCTCCCTTCAGTATATTTGCTGTAAAATTGGTTTGCTTATAAAATAACCATCTGGTCCTCAAAGCAATGTCATTCCCAGGAATCATCAAGCTTTGAGCTATATTTGCATGTTTCGTTTTTAGTTCCAAGTAGTAATGAAGGCTGATTTACGCTTTTTATCCAACTCCAGCTCAAATCAGTGTTATCTTGAAATATGCTAAGATATTGCTTCTAGCTGGTCAGTTTCTGCTGTATCAAGATGGAAACATATTTTGTTGCTAATTGCATGAACCACACAGTTCAGTTTCCCTGCCTGTGCTGGTCAAATTATAAGTGATTTTGAAGTGTACCCTCATTGGTATTTACACTTTCAT
Source organism: Hystrix cristata (assembly GCA_004026905.1). NCBI lineage: Eukaryota > Metazoa > Chordata > Mammalia > Rodentia > Hystricidae > Hystrix > Hystrix cristata. The sequence goes on along the minus strand of PVJO010017244.1, from coordinate 17,829 downwards.
TTGATATTAAATCACAGAGCAGGATAATAGATTTATTAGTTTTGAGAAAATACTTAGACATTGTCTTGGTTACTTTTCTTGTTGCCAAGACAAAATACCTGAAATCTAAAGTCAAAGGAGGAAAAGTTTATTTTGACTCACAGTTTGTAGAGGTTTCAGTTCATAGCTAGCTAGCTTCAAGGGAGGGTGGGATGGCAGAAGAGAAAGAGTTCATGGCAGGTAGAAAGCAGCAAAGCAGCAAGCTACAAGCAACAGCAGTGGCCCTCTTTCTGTCCCTTATATTCTATCCAGGCTACACACCCTTAGGGCAGATAGCACTCACACCCAGGGTGGGCCTTCTCATTATCCACACCCAGAACTATGCCAAACCAATCAGTGGACTAATTTAGTAATCACACACCCTTAATCCCAGCATCACACACTACATCCAGTCATCTCTGAAAAGCTCCACCTATGCCCACACTAGGTTTTGGAGGGATATCTAGACACAAGGTGAAAGAGATAACCTTTTGATTTATAAAAGTTCTACCTCTGCTGTCTGTTCTTGTATACTTAATCTAAACATGGATATGTTTTATTTCTTGTTTTCAAACAACTTCATACATAATGAAACACAGAAATTATAATTTTAATTATCTTTGTTGAGGGGGAGAATTTATTTATTTATTTATTTATTTATTTGAGAGGGAGAATTTAGAGGGCTCTGTGTTAAGACTTGTCCCTCCCGCCCCCTTGTCACATACAATGCAAAGATGCACACACAAACCTCATTCTCCTGGGAGGTCGAACAGTCAGCACAGGGCAGAAAAAACAAACAAACAAACAAACAAACTATATTGTCCAGCTTGAGCTACACTTAATTTAGGGACAAAAATCCTCCAAACCAAAATGAGGCACAATGAAGAAAACAAGGGTATTTCCTATGTTGTAAAAAGCCTATGTAATCCTTCCTAATTTAAAACTCTGCCTAAGGGCAGACTCATTCAACATTAAAGGAATACATCTTTCTCAAATGTAGTTTTAAATAAGAACAGCACTAAGAGGTTTAAAAAAAAAACCCAAAACAAAGCAAAAACTTCCTACTACTAACATTAGAAGACACACATGTGAGTTCTAAATTCTTCAACCAAGAAAATCCAAGACACACTCAGTAATTACTTTCCCTGATCACTCTTTAATTTCTCAGAACTCCAGTTTTTTCTAACCCAGGCAAAAGAAGTCTTAAAGCAGGAAGCCAGAGAGGGGCAGAGAGGGGGAAGATGCTGGCATGGAGGCTGCTGTATACACAGCCCACCCGGGCAGGGGTGGAACACACAGTGACTAATTAGTATTCACAGGCAAGGACAGCTAATCCCCTGAAACACCACCAGGGTGGGAAACACACAGAGTCCTTCTAATTCTTTTTAGTTCATAAATAATTAAACATAATTAGCAGTACCAGAAGGAATCTGATAGCAATGAAAAAGAAGACCTCTGAATGGTCAGCATACCTCTTTCTGGCTGTACGCCCATGTGGGGCCTCTTGTCATCCTGTCCCCCCAGAGTCTCACTAAACATGTCAGTATTTCACAACATAAAATTGTTTCCGCAAAATTATTTACTAAAATAATTTAAAATACCCAAACGCACATTTTTCTTTTGATACTAAATATTCTACAAGGCCTTTCTAATTTGAAGGACAGTAATGATGGCTACAATAAAGATATAACGAAGACAGCTCTCTGCATTTGGGTCTCACTCCATGGCAGGCACAGTGCAAAGCACTTTATTTGTATCATCTCATTTAATTCTTACTCCCAAAGAAAGTGGGAACTAATTTATACTCACTTTACTGATGAGTGAGCCAAGGATCATAGACAAGAGGGGGACCTGCCACAGTCCCCCAATTTGAAAGTATAAGTGTTTGGATCAAATGGAGACCTTTGCCTCAGATCCTTGATAACTATGCAGGGATGGTACTCTGTCCAAGGCACAAATTGTACCCATGGAGTACACTCCCCTAATCAAGGACAATGAGTTGCTACCTCACATTACACAGCAACCACACAACTGTGAGACTACTCGTCTGGAAAGAGGAGTATGGTGGGTCCTTGCTGAGAGAGAAGTCTCTGTACCCTCTTCCCTCCAGGTGCTGGCTCCCTGGCCCTCTGGGTCAGTCATCCTGGCTTTCACAGTGTCTTATAGGATGCGCCAGATCATGTTGCCCAGCGGGGACACCCGCTGCCCAGTCTGGGAGTCCCCAGGTACATGGAGGCGGCATCACTACAGGCATTTTCCTGGGGACTGTCATTAATGCATGACATTCACCGCGAAAGACTGAAAGTGCCAGCAAAAGAAGCAATGCTCCAGGGTTGATTCCAGCCCCTTTCCCAGAATCCACACCCCGAGGGAAAGCAGAAGCGAGGAGATGAAGAAGGGACCCCAGCAAATACTCACCGCTCCCCAGGGGCCCGTTCTCCACTGGTTTCCGCCCAGCACATGGGTGCGGCTTGGGCTGGCGCCCCTGGGCCGGAAGTCCTCATTTTGGAAAGGGTATGAAGCTAAGCCTCTGTCAGGGGTCCACCGAGGGCAAGGTGACATGGAGCAGTCCTGTTCAGTCTCTGGGATGTAATCCAGGTCGCACTCACTCTCACCAATGACGTGGTCACTGTAGTTGACACACACCACTTGCCGCGTTGCCCTCCCTTGCCCACATGTCACGGAGCACTATGTTCAATGTTTAGAAGGAAAAAGGCCTCGTCATTCTCCAGTCGGTTTTAAATTCCTGAATGTACATTTCTGCAAATGGCCCACCACTTTCCAGTTGCTCTGGTCAAAAATCTTGGCCTCATCCTGGACCACCCCTCTCCTCCATATCATTTCACCAAGAAAGGCTGTCGACTCCCTATTCAGAACATACCCCAAATCTAGCCACTCTCAGTTGCTCTTGTCCAAGTTATCACCTTCTCTTGCCAGGCTTACCACGGTTGCCTTAAGCAGGGTTCCTTCTTACAACTGACACTGCCTGCCTGAGTCTGTTGTCTGCCTATCATAAAACATGACTTTTAAAACAAAAGTGGCCTCATGTGCCCCTTCAGTGACTTCACAGTCCACTTAGAATAATATCCGGAATCCTTATGCTGACCAAGCCAGGCCCTGATGGTCACTGGCTGCCCTTCTGACTCCTCTCCCGTCACTGCCCACTCTCTCTCTGCTGCACGGGCTTCAAGGGTGCTACTTGAACACAGCAAACCACCCTCCCTCCTTGGGGACCGAGATCCACTGTGGCTTTTGCTGCCTCCGTGGGCTCCATTGCTACCTCGCTACATCTAGGTCCTGCTTGGTTTCAGGCCTTTTCAAACCACCCTACCAAAAAGCCTCCCACACCTTTTTCTATGTCATCCCTCTGCTTGACTTCTGTCTAGAACTTAGTAGTGCCTGTTGCTACAGCATACATTTCTTTATTTGTTCCTTAACTGTGTCCTCCATTGCAATGTCGCTGTGAAGGCAGGGACTTTATTACCAGTTGCTCCCTGTACTTTCTCTAGTGAGCTTTCACCAGGACACGGTGAACAGACACGCAGATTTAACAGAAAGATGAACTGACGGGTGGATGGGCTGATGGATGGACAGATGGAATGGGTGTTTGGAGGTTCAAAGCATGCAAGTGATACCACGTGCCATTTACTGAGTACCTACTTTCTGCAAAGCATTTAACATGTATAACCTGACATAACCCTCGGACATTGCCTAAAGGCAAAGGTTTGTCCACTTTTACACAAACCTGAAGATAGTGCTTGGTACGCACAGCAGGCGGCATTCATGGCCCTTGGGGAGGATTCCCACTTGCCACTCATGGCAGGGAACCAAGAGCTCCTTTACTTCAAAGGACCATAGAGTATAGGAGGAACCCATTGTCAAAGTAAGAGTGTGTCCCTGAGCTCTGTATCTTCCCTGATACTTTGGTCTTCTACAGACCTACCACACACTGACACCCCTCAGTGCACACTGGCATTTCCAACCAGCCCAGCAGCACGGGCACTCAAGTAGACTGCAAACTGATTTATAACTCCACTGATTAAAAAGCGTGCATTCCTTGCATCCTTAACTAAGATTCCTTGGACACTTGACCAGTTGCACATATGTGGTGCAAAATAATTTAAATCACAAACTGAGTTCAACTCAGAAATACTGCTCATTGACACGTGCGACCCCCAACTCTTCATGGCACACACTGCTCCCCAAACACTTCCCCAGTTCCACAGAATTTTCTGGCTTACAGCGCTCCAGTCCGAAGCCTTCCACTGCCCACAAGGTGTCACTGAGCACTCCTCCTTTGCCACAGGTCTGGGCAGGTTGGCACACGCACCCTCGTCAGCCACAGAGCCATCCTCATCCCGGCAGCTGACATACCTCATCCGGGTACCTTTTCCACAAGTGGCTGAGCACTGAGTGTTAGAGAAAAATAACACAGACTCGCAATGTGAAATGGCAGTAGGCCCCTCCCCACAGTCATGCCAGGGCACAGCTTCCTCTTCCTCCCCTCCCCCCTCTCCCAGCCTGTGTCTTACTGAAGTCCAAGACCCAAATCTCCACTGTGTCTTTGGCACATTGTGTGAGCTTCTCCTTGCTTCCGGGGCCACTGGTGGAGGGTGACAAGGTGCCAATTCACAGTCCTAGATGTGAAAGGGGGAAAAAGATGGTTCCTCAAGTCAACACATGTTTAAGAGGTCAGAGTGTCAGAAGGTAGGGGCGAAGACTTCTAAGAGCTTAGATTTCTTGTGTCTCTACAAGTCACATGACATCCCTTAGCCTTGGTTTCCTCAACTGCAAAAGGTGGTATCATCTTTGTGAGTACCTTAATATAGGGCAGGGGTCTATTTAAAGATTTTTAAAGCCATATTTATTCACCTCTTCATGAGAAAAGACAATAAAATATCATGAAGTGCTACATATGACTGGAAAGAACAGGATAAAGTTTAAAAATCATTACTTGTTAATGTTTTAAAATTATCAAGGCTAAATTCTGTTCTCACATTTCAGTTAGTTCCCTAATCAAAATTTGCTAATCATGAACTTGTTTTCCCAGTTTTACCTAAAGATAACATCTAAACTCCTGAAGGTCAAATCTGGAAACAAAAGGTGTATTCAGTAGGTCAATTCCTGGAGTTCATGTGACACCCCTCAGTCACTCAGAGAAAGGCCTATAATGAATTAAGTATTCCTTGTGTAGATAATGTTCCCACATGTACACACCTGATCATAATTATCTCCAGCCACAGTGATGAACAACTACTCCTTGATTTAATCATTTCCACCAAAGGTCTAAGACAGGGATGGTGCCACAGTGTTGGGCCTTGGTGCTGACTGACCGACACCTTCCTTACAAGGAGACCCAGGGAACAAGGCAAGTCTGTTGCCGGCTCTAGGCCTTCCCTAGTCTTTGCCTTTGGGCCACAGAAAGGCCCAGGGAGGGACTCTTCACAGAGTGAGGGAACTATCCCCCTGCTGCAGTGGTAGGAACCCCCATAGTGGACATCAGTGGACAATCGGAGAAGGGCTACATTTATCTCTAAGGGAACCACCAAACTCCTGCTTGTTGGTGTTTCTGATGTCATAGCTAATATCTCCCAGGCATTTACCATATTGTCAGTAAAACAATAAAAATGAAGACGGCAGAAGTCACAGGTGTAGTCTGGGTAACCGATGGCAACAACATAAAGGACACAGCTGCATTTCCTTTCTTGATATTCTTTGTCTATCAGTGGCACACGGTGAGATGCAGCAGGCAGAAGGTGCCCATAGTGGGGCCTCACTCAGAGTGCATGTTCTGGGCAGCCAAATCCTACGTCCAGCAATTAGCAGAGCTGACGCCAAACTCAAATTTCTCTTTACATAAATAATGCCCAAATCCAGGGTCACAGACAATGGTGTACTGATGAAAACATGTACGCTCCTGTGGGGAAGAGACTGTGTGTGTGAGAGAGAGAGTGTGTGTGCTTGTACATATTTGCACACACATACGCAGAGATTATATGCAGGTAGATGTGTGTGTGTGCTCAGTTATAAATTTTACTGAGTTAAAGGATGCACAACAAGCAATTTACAAATAACAATAAAATAATTAAAGTCCATGTAGCTAGCTGATTTTCCCACAAAATGCTTTGGTGGATTTTTGCTGAACTTTTGAACACATTGTCAAACCATGGACAGTGTAGTTCTGGTGTGAATGCTTGTTGATACCTGGTTTATATTTAAGAGAAAGGTGAGAAGGGAGTGATGGCACACAGTAGTAATCCCACCACTCTAGGAAGCTGAAACAGGAGGATTGCTAGTCCGAGCCTAGCCTGGACAATTTAGTGACTTGGTGAGCTCCTATCTCAATTAAAAATGAAAAAGTGTTAGGGATCTAGTCCAATGCAAAGGCCCTGAGTTTAATCCCGAGTACCATAAAAATACAGGAAGGAGAGTGAATTGATGAGATGTTTGTCAGAACATGACTCCTGGTCCACTGCTTTGAAAGACTTCCTTGAAGAATCAAGATGATAATCCTCACAAGAACTAGAAGATCTAATTTTTTTGTGTGTTATTTATGATATAACAGCTACAAGATTCTCTTAAGCTTAATCTCATTATTAACATTTTTTCCATCACTTTCTTAAATCTAAACAACGGACAAAACAATAAATAAAGTCCTGTATTACAGTACTTGCTGATTTCTTTGGTGGAAATACTCTCTCCAAGACCAATTCCAAGCTGCTAACTTGGTGTCACCCAATACAAGGGTTAGGAGGAGATGTTCAGTAGCACACTACTCCACAATATATCGCTCTGCAAACACACACAGGTGTAAGTAGCCTCAGGGGCACAGATAATAGTAACATGTAGCAAAATAACTACAAAGTGATACTTGAAAGCCCTTATCAGCTTTGCTTTTAATATCATCTCTTTTATTATGGGTTTATATTTTTCTGCTTGAATAACAGCTACTGTATTTAACTTCCAGCTCACAATGTCCTGTAAAATTTACTGGCTGGCTCTTGTGAGCTGGTCCCAGCCAGCTTCAGTACTCACCCCCTCAACTTATGATGCAAGTTACTGAATTCTACCAGGAAATTACTGAAAAATCTGAGTTCCAGAAAACAAGACCAACCCACATTTGATACCCGATAAGAAGCAAAATCAAAGCTACATGTGCTTTAAACATCTAGAGAAGAACCAAGTCCGTAAAGCAAAATATCAGCTTCCAAATATAACAAATAAGTAAATCCCCACAAACTGATCAGCTGGTTTCTCCCCCTACGCACTCATCTCTTGGGTGACTTTGGTGCTGTCTGAGCTCCTAGAAAGTGCTTAGAGTCCTACCTGAACCAGACTCAGCAGACTCACCTGGGCGTCGGTTGGTCTAGTGGCCGCATTGCAGTCGTTGTCGTCCACTGCTGCCATGTAAGTACCCATGATGCACTTCACTGCTCTCAGCTGGTAACCCTGCCCACAAGTGACGCTGCACTGGGGGAAGGACAGGAAACAAGAAATTCATGAATCTTTTCTTTCCCTTCTCTGCACCATAATATTTGGCAAGGGATAAATATTTCCATCATGATGGGCCAGGGGGCTGGCAACAAAGAAGGAAGGTAACAGGGCACTTCCTGCTTTGTGAAAATTATATGGACTAATTGTGACGGGGACTCGGGAAATTGTATCTGCACGGGTTCGACACTTTAACTGAAATCTAAGAGAGGAGAGGCACATCTCTGTTACTTTTACGCCTCTCACACTCTACCTAAGAGTACTGGGCTCAAATAACTTCTTAGAAGAGTGCTGTGACCTTATTCTGAGGAAACAACTAGAGTTCACATCAGTATTTTTGGTTCTTGGAATAATCAACAAAACTGACAAATGTTTAGCTAGACTGACTAAGAACAAAAGAGAAAAGACTCCAATTACTAAAATCGGAAGTGAAAGATGGAACATTACTACCAATAATACAGTAATCAAAAGGCTGGTAAGACAGTTCCTTGAACAACTTTATGCCCACATATTAGACAATCTAGCTGAACATACAAACAAACTCAAATAGTCTAGAAACACACAAATTGCCAAAACCGAATAAACGGTTGGGGGTGTAGTTCAGTGGGAAGGGTGAGCTTAACAGGCACAAGGCCCTGCCTGGGTTGATGCTCCGCCAAACCAACCTCAGAACAGAACGAACGAAAACACAGATCTAAAAAGGGAAAAGACTGAACCCGTAACCAAAAACCTCCCAACAAGGAAAAGTCTAGGACCATTTTACAGGTGAATTCTACCAAATATTTAAGGAAAAATTACCATCGATTCCTTCCAAACGCTTCAAAAATACTAGAGAGGAGAGAGTACCTCCTAACTCATTCCAAGAGGCCAGCATCATCTTGGTACCAAAGCCGAAGGAAGAAAGAAGACTACAGGCTGATACCTCATCTAAATATAGGTGCAAAAGCCCTCAACAAACTACACCTACTAACATATTCAAGGATTATTCATCATGGCCAAGCGAGATTTAGCCCGGGAATGTGTGGGTGGTTTAACATGAAAAGAAAATCAAAGAAATATACCACATTAATAGAGTAAAGGGGGAAAAAGACACATGACCGTCTCAGTTGATGAAGAAAGGGCATTTTACTAAATTCAACATCTTTCCATGAAAAACCACTCAGAAAACTATGAGTAGAAGGGTACTTCTTCAAATATTAAACAGCACTTCTGAAAAGCCCACAGCTACCATCGTACTCAGTTGTGACAGGCTGAAATGTTCCCTCCAGGATCAGAAATATGACGGGGATGTGTGCTGTCACCTCGGCCATTCAACATCATACTGGAAGTTCTAGCCAAAGAAAGTAGGCAAGGAAAAATAGGCAAACAAATGGGAAAGGGAGAAGTAAAGCTACTCTCTTTGCAGGTCCCATCATGCTATGTTTGTAAGAATCTCAAAGAACACACATAAAAATTACTGCAGCTAATAAACAAATTCAAAAAGCTGTAGGGTACAAGTTACAGAAGAGTCCGTGTTTTCTATAAACTAGTAATGAATAATCCAAAACTGAAATCAAGAAAACAATTCCATTTTCAGTAACACCCAAAAGAATAAAAATATCTAGGAAAACATTTAACCAAGAAAGTAAAAGACTACTGCACTGAAAATTGTCAAACATTGCTGGAAGAAATGAAAGAGACCTAAATAAACAGATGGACACTACATGTTCATGAAGTGGAAAATGTGACACTGCTAAATTGATACTATTCCTCAAACTGATCCACAGTCTCAATGCAATCCCAATTGAAATGCTGATGACCTTTTTAAAGAAGTGGAAAAGCTGATCCTTAAATTGATATGAAAGGGCAAAGGGTACCAAATAGACACAACAATAGGAACAAAGAGGAAAGTTAGAGGACTCATAATTTCCAATTTCAATATCTGTAACAGAGGTCAAACTGGTGTGGTTCTGGCAGGAGAGACACACAGACTAATGGAAGGAATTCAGAGCCCAGAAGCAAAACGACACATCCGTGCCCCAGTAATTTTTTTTTTTTTTTGTGGTGCCGGGGATCGAACTCAGGCCCTTGTGCTTATAAGGCAAACACTCTAATCACTGAGCTAAATCCCCAGCCCCCTGCCCCAGTGATTTTTAACAAGGATGGCAACACCACTCGATGGAGAAGGAATAGCCTTTCAACACGTGGAGCTAGGACAAGCAGACATCGATATGCAGCAGCAGCAAGAAGCTGGACTCCTGCTTCATACTATCAACAAATATTAACTCAAGTTGGATCAGCAACTAAATATCAGAGCAGAAACTATAAAAGTCATAAACAGAGCAGGAAAACTTCATGCTACTGGATGAGCAATACTTTCTTTAATACCACAAGTGTTTGACCAAAGTTATGCTTATGAAATGCTTAAGCTTATGAACATGTTGAATTTTGTCAAGCTCTGCTTATGATGTCACAAGCAAAAGCAACCAAATAACAGATAAAACAGGAAGTCATTAAAGTGAAAAACTCTGTGTGAAAGAACACTATGAGCAGAGTGAGCAAGCAGCCCATGAAATGAGAGAAAATATTTGTAAAGCATCCATCTGAATGATATACAGCCAAGTGTGGTAGCACAGGCCTGTAATCCTAGCATTCTTGGGAGGCTGTGGTGGAAGGATCCTAAATTTGAGCCCAGCCTGAGAAATTTAGCGAGATTCTGCCTCAAATTTTAAAAAAATTAGAAAGGGTTGGGCATATAGCTCAGTGCAAATGTCCTGAGTTCAATATCCAGTACCACCAGTAAGCGAGCACTTCCCAGTTCTCCAGTTTCTGGTTTCACTGTGGGATTTTTCTCAACACGTTCCCACCATGCTACCATTCTGCCACAATGTGATGATGGAGCCAGCCACAGCACCACCAGCACTTAGTCTTGCTGTTTAGACTGCTGGCCCCTGACACTTTGAGCCAGACAAATCTCTTTTCTTTATATATTAACCAGCCACAGGCACTTTGTTATAGCAGTGGGAAAAGGGACTAATAGACCAGAACAATAAAAGAAACAAAAATATTTTAAAAACATACCCAGTACCACCAAAAAAAGAAAGGAATCCAGAACATATACAGAACTCCTATGACTCATCGACATTAAGAAACCTCAAACAAATGGGTAAAAAACTGACAAGAGGAATATTATTTAACAATACAATTACAAAATAGTTAAGAGGGTAAATTAGTAAAAGAAGAAATGATTCTGAGGGTGCGTTTTGCCAGAGTTGAAAATTTTTTAAATGGGCAAAAGATTTTGAATAGATATTTCTCCCAAGAAGATATACAAGCTGCCAACAAGTACATTAAAAGATGTTTATTATCATTTACTATTAGAAAAGTACAAATAAAAAACCATACTGGGATTCGTTTCACACCCACTAGGAAGGTTACAGTTTTAAAACTGGAAGATATTAGGACCCTTCCTTGTGTATCACTGTTAGCAGTGTATGAAATGGAGCAACTGCTGTGAAAAACACTTGGAAATCAGAAAAAGTTAAACACAGAATTACTGTATGATTCAGGAATTTCACCCCCTTGGTACATGTCCCAGAGAAGTGAAATCAGGTACTAAAATGAACATTCACTGCCAAAAAGTGAAGCAATTCAACTGTCAGCTTACATGAAGGGAGAAACAAAGTGTGTCATATCCACACAGGAACATTACGCAGTCACATAAAGCACTAACGCGCAGTTACACGCTACTGTATAGATGAACCTCAGAAGCAATTCTGCTGAGTCCCATCAGTCAAGCACAAAAGGTCATTTACTGTAACGGTTCCAGAATAGGCAACCCACAGAGAAAGAAGGCAAATAAATGGTTGCCAGGTACTAGCGGAAGAGGAAGATGGGGAGAAACTGGTCAACGTGTACAAGGTCTCCTCTTGGGGTAAGGAAAATGTTTTGGAAGTGGAGTTCACAAAACATTATGAATACACTAAATGCCACTGATTTGTTTACGTTAAGATAGCTAATTTTATTTGAGTTTCACTTCAATTTAAGAAGAAGTGGAGTGTAATCCTAATATTAGTTTTTCATAAACACACGAGCACTAACAATCCCTGCTGCATACGGTTAAGAGTGCATTTGGTTTTCTTCCTTTCTCTGAATTACATTTTGGCAAATTTCTTATGAATATTTATCACTCTTATATACAGTATTTTTAAAAAAAAGCTCCCCTGAATCTCATGATCGGTCACAAGGGGGACAAATGTCCAGATGCGAAATGAGCAAAGGATGGCCTGGTGTAGTCCAGTCAGGTGTAAGGGACGTGTTCTCTTCCTCTTACTCCCTGAGAGTTACACAGCTGTGGACAAAAAGAAGGCAGGCTGCAGACGTGTAAGTGGGCCTTCTGCTTTTTCAGGTATGACTGGCCACTGGTCTGGGGATCCGCCAAGGGGAGCAGTTCAGAAGCCTGTCCAGGCGGATGACAGAAACTGTACAGGGTTGTAACAAGGCTGCTCACGTTTACTGCACGCAAGTTTGGAATGAAGACAGAGGCCACAGGACAGAGGCAGCTGTAGCTGGCTAGAGCGAAGGGAGAGTCATTCTTTAAAAGATTACATAAGAGACATTGGACAGCTGCTCCACTTCTGCTGAGAACTCAGAGTGTGGCTTAAATAGTACCCAGAAGGCTTTTGCTTCTTCTATATTAGGAAGTACTCAATTGTGCACGTAAACACAAGCCGAAAGGAGCCTCTCTCCCCTTCTCCTTTAAGTATGGCTCAGCTTAAGACTGTGTAACCAACCGAGCAGAGGGCTGGGAAAAGGTCTTTTCCAAGCCTGACGGTCCTGCGTGCTCTGGTCGAATTAGTCATGTCTGAAGAGTCAGACTTATTTAGGAGAGGCAAGCTTTGCCACTGTGACGTCAAGAGCCAAAATATCCCTTTCAGATCCCAGTCCTGATCCTCCCGCCAAAGGCGCTGGCTGGCTCGCTCTGAAATAGAGCCCTAGGGGCACTCGGGGAGATCGCTTGTCAGCCAGAGTGACGTCTGCTTCGGATTTGTTTAAAGGCCGGTGTGCAGTTGGAGCCTCGGGCTGAAGACACGCTTGTGAGTGAGTGTGACTGGAGTAACCAGCTCCAGGAGGGTGGGTGGCGCGAGGACCTCAGTGTTTCCCACACCCGCCCGCTGTGTTGCTGGCGCCTGCGTGCCATGGGACCCTGCCGGGAATCCCGCCTGTCCGGGGTGGCCCTGTGCGAGCCCTCTCCAGATAAGAAGGAAAGAATGTAGTTAAGAATCTTATCGTTCCAAAGTTCTAAATACCTGTCCCCAGGGACCCGCCTGCCAGGACGCACATTCCGGCTGCTGACACGTCTGCATGGAAGCTGGCTTGGCCTCAGGGTCACAGAGTCTATCGCTCACTTGATCTTCACCGAACTGACACCAGACCTGCCGGTGCTTACGCCCCTTCCCGCAGGTGACCAAGCACTGTAAGAAAGAGCACAGCCACCAGGGCCATTTTTGATCAACTCACGGGTTTGGTGCGGTTATTCGTTCATTAGGAGAAACAGGTGTGCCCTTCCGCACAGTGGTGCCTCTTGTCCATAGCGGCTGGTAAATACACCAGCCCCCTCTTCTCTCTCCTCCTCTCCACTCTTTCCTTTTCTCTCGGCATTCCCAGATTCTGAGCCAATTACAAGTAGAACATAAAGTCAACAGAGCACCACCCTCTAGCACCCTGAAAAACGACAGGCATGGATTTCCAGCATTTAGGGTTCAGCATGGGGAATTCTGAGTCAGACCAGCCTGGGTTTTATCCCCTATACAACCAAGTTATATGGTCTCTCTGTGCCTTCATTTCTTGTAAAATGCGATAATTATAGTGTCTACTGTACAGGGCTTTGAAAACTAACTGAAAAAAAATCCAAGGAAAGTGCTTAGCACAAATTCCATTCAAAAATTGTTAAATATAATCATAATTATCACTCATGCTCATTTTAGAAAATTCAAAAAACACAGAAAGAACACAAAAGATGAAATTATAATAATACAAAATCTCGCTACTCAAGGGTGTTACCAACACTTTGCTGTTTTCCTTCCAGTCTTTGTATCTAAGGAATTTTGAACCCTGAACTTACAGTTTCATCTTCCCCACCCGCACTTTATCAAGTATTCTTGCAAAGAGGTTTGTTACTTAATTTGAAATGATACTTCAACTAATATCAGCTATGTAAGTAAAATTTAAACCCACTACCCTTTTATCTTTTTTAAATTGGCTCTTAGAGTTTAACCTAGAACTCAAGCACTGGGTTTGCTAATCTGTTCAGGAATCAGGCCTAGTAATCGCACACACTGTTACTTCTCCCCCATTCCAACAGCATTACGAGTGTCTTCTCAGACTCGCACGGTACTTGATGGTGGAAGTAAACAGTTAATATCGCATTTACATGGGCGAGACAGGGCAGTAGCTGAGGCTAAGGCTACTCTGCCCACACTCCCAACCCGACTGGTTAATAATCCCTGGAAGGGAGGTGCTCCAGGTCTCACCTCACTGGGCTGTGCTAACAATGGGCTTTGTTAGCAGTGAGTGTGGCTCTGTACCCCAAGTCTGAGACTCCTTTCTCTTGCTGCCCTGGGGCATAAGCAACACAGGTGTTGCCTTATACTTCGTAAAGTCAGGGATGGGAAAGGCGTAAGTGCGCAACATTCAGCCTGGTTCTTTTCTCTTTTGTCCAAGTTTTCTTCTAGTAACTGGATTCCTAGGTAACAAGGGTCACCTAGGGGGTCTAAATCTCTTATTTCCAAAAAGGGAAGTAGGAAACTTCACACAGATTTCAAGTTAGCATGACTTTCTGATCCATTAAGCCCTGGATTCCAATCAGCGACTTAGCCAGGACTCAAAGCTGAGCAGGTACAGTGAGGAACCAGCAGAAGCGAGTGTGGTGGGTGATTCGGCCAAGCGGAAGACTTTAGGGTCACTGGTGGACTAGTCACACCCAGGGTCACAGTCACAGTGTGGGTAGGGGTTGGGCCTGCTGCTTCCTCCAGTGGAGGAGGGAGAGAGGGCTGGCAGCTTTAGCCTTAAGCAAGCCAAAGGAGACCCAGGAGGGCCTCTGAGATGGCCTTAGGAACCACCGCCCTGCCCTCTCACCTCTGACCAGTCTCCCAACTTCCACTGTGGACAAGGGAACTCGTTGCACCTCTGAGTGGTGACTTTCTCCTGGTGGGTGCATTTGCTGTCATCTAGGACATCATTTCGAGTGTTTACGCAAATAGCCCTTCTCCTCTGGCTTCCGCCACCACAGCTTTTAGTACACTGTAAGGACAAAAAAATGAAACAAAACCATTGCTGAGTTTCTTATAAAGTAGGCCCAAGATCCTGACTGCGCTGTCTCTTCCAACCCTTAAGAACCAATACCCATTCCTGGCAAGCTCTGGTTTTCATTTTGGGAAGATCTTTTCATGCTATCAATCTACTACCAGGCTTATATTGATGTCCATATTAGCTCACCAGCACAGGAAAATAAAGTTGGAAGTGGCCTGTGGGGTATAGAAAAGTGATTGGTTGATCTGTTTAATCGCTTCCAATTTCCCATGCTTCAGGTTTGCGCCAGACATTACAAATCAATCATGGGATTCTTTCCTGCAGAGTTTGAATGGGCTCAGCCATTATAAATCGATCACAGATTTCTTTTCCATATAGTCCAAATGGGGGTACATTAACACCATCCTACAAGGATCAGATTAATCAGATTTAGCTTTCACGAAGACACTCTGAGTGAGAACCAGCTTACTTCCGTCCAAGCTGAATAGCGCCAGCCACCTGTGTTACATTCTCTTGAGCACTTTTCCTGGTTGTTTGGTTTGGGGTGACTGCTGCAAAAACTGTCGTCAACCTTCTCAATCTTCCCATCCAGCCTGCTGTACTTGGCACAGTAGATGTCTAATGTGCGGTAGCCCAGCCCACACTGGGCACTGCATTCGCTCTTTCCGGCCACATGCCACCTGTGAGCAAACAACAGGGAGAAACCAACGTTTCTGTGAAATACACGTATGCCTTATCTAGCTGTGGGACAGTGGGTTCTTTTTCTTCCTTGACTCAAATACCATGAATCTTGAAGCCACAGTTCCTAAGCCGCAATTTTAAACCAACATATCCGTGTAATTTCTGTGGCTGCCAGTGTACATTGAAGTCACAGAATGGGAGCTAGAGGTGATGGTTCTCCGATACAGCCAAGATGAAACTCAAGCAACCAAAAAGACAAAATGGAACCCAACAGAGCAAAGAAGCAGCGGTTTTATATATTTAAAAAGCTCATGCAATCTAGCACTTCATTTAGCTTTGAACAGAGAAGCCCCCTGGAAACTCAGCCACAGAGTCCTCTGTGATGCGGGCCTGTGCTAGAAAGTGCTCACTGAATATTCTGTGAATTAATGACGAGATGAATGACTTGGACTGCAAGTAAGCTAAAGCCCTGGGTGCGTTACTAGCTCCTTAGGAACTCTGTAAATTCCTTGAAGAGACGAATATTTTCCATAAAACTTAGACTTTTAAAGATAGATTTACTCTACAAATCCTTGTCAACTTTGGAACCCACATGTCTCTAAGGAAACTTTCTTGGCAGACAGTAAGTGCTTAGTATGTGCTGGCGAACTGTCTGGTTCTTTTAATGCCCCCCAAACACACAAGATGGCAGTGCTTAAATTTAAAAATAAAATAAAATAAAATGCTCAAATTAAATAGTTTAAATAGAGGACCTTGAAATATATTTTGTTAATTAGATTTAACCAATCCATAAAAATTAATTTCTTATAATCTTCATTTGATTTCACTCTTGATTGTTAATTTTCTACTGCTCAGAAATGGAGTACTTTTCTGATTTCCAACGTTTGACGAGTTCTTCAATACACACCTGCCTGGAGAACTTGGGGGTAAAAAGAGGAATACTGACACAATTGTCATGGCATTTCTCAATTATGCGAAAAAGTAGGTCAGAGTTGACCACTGCCAGTGAAGTGGGCTAAGGAGACTGTTCGTTAGAAGTGACACAGCATTGGGGGGATTTTGTTCTAACCCGGAACACATACACGAGGGCTTGTAAACCAATGCTTTATCTCATCCTGTCACAGTTTAATCAAGGCAAACTCTCACTTCCTGCAGGAAATGAGGCAGAAATGTGGACCAGTTCAAGAGAGGCATCTGGAACTTTCATCTGCACTTTGATTCTTGGCTACCTTGTTTGCCTTCATCACCGTTGCCTGGTGGAAAGGTTATTTTCCATCCGGGCTAAGGCAGGTGAGAATCCTGCCCACACAAGACAACACCCCGGCAGGCAGTGGGGGCTGCAAAAGTTATTTCCCTAATGTTCACACAACCCCCAAATCTAAGCAGAGAACCTGGAGTCTCAGGGAAGGTCACGGCATTGCCTTAGAGAAATTCTTCTCCAGTGTTATCTCCTGTTGTATATTTCTCTTTCAGAACAGCGATCTGCAGTGTTTTGAGTTCATCCAGTTCATTTCATGGAAAATAAAATCTAACTGTATTTAATTACCATATTTTAGAAAAACCTATTTCAATATGTTTCTTAGCAAGTGGAAACTGGAGAGAAATGTGTGCTTATGCTTGTGTGGGGAAGTACGTGGGCTGTTGTGGGATTCAGTGACTTTGAGAACTACTGAATTAAACAGGTTTCTAAGCTGCAGATCTCAGTGTCTTCAAAATACTGGCCAGCAATATGAGTCTCCACATGGGGAGGGAGACATTCAGCAGGGCTTCTGCAAATGGTTTGCCAAGGGTCATCCAGCAGAACTATTGATCCACAAACATGTGCTGGAGAAAACTATTACAGAGCCGGCCCACTTAGTAACAATCCTCTCTCCATTCTTAGAGTTTTGCATGTAGCTGCTGTTAGCATGACGATATGACTGTCAAGATAACGGGACAAAAACAGTACACCTTCTTTAGGCTTGGCTTGGGTTTGTACATTTTTCCGTGAACAACTTCATTTTTCAAACAATCTATAAAAGCCAGTGATATGTGAGTTTGAGTGTTGACAAAATACCATGACCTTCTGTTTAATTTTAGGTGTGAGTATCCACTTGTCTAGTTCTGAGGCTTTATGAGCTAATCCTAAACTCCTCTTTTTCTCTTTTCACTTTTTAATCCTGAGGCCAGTTGCCTGCCCCTTCCACCAAAAAGCACAGCCAGTCTCTCCCCTCTTGTCTGTCTTCCGGCAGAGGGGCTGTCACCTTCCAGCCCTGTGCTCTGAGTTGCTGTCCTCATTTGGTCATAGTAGAGTTTAAAAAGAAAAAAAAAGTTTTTAAAATGTGACTTCCCCAGATGGGAAGTCTAGAC